>BOPP01000138.1:533105-543957 GCA_017312745.1 Gryllus bimaculatus
CAACACCCTCAACAAAATAACCCCTCTAAAATCCCCCCTCCCAATAATTCCAACATCCTCAAACCCCCTAAATGCATAACCTTACACGAAAAAACCCGTCACAATATTAAACAATCCTAGTCCTACCCACCCCCAGCCCTCTGGGGAACGGGAGGCAGCTGGCCAATCAAAAATTTAGTAGAAACAAAACCCAGGACAGTATAGGACATTGATCAAGGTCGTCCTCACCAAAATACACCAAAGACGAGGGAGACGAGAGACACTTTTTGTCAGTAATGTTCCATAATATTTCATATCTCTGACCTGTTGAAATGAAAAATATTATGAAAGCAGAATAACTTAATGAACATTGTATCAATTCATATACAATTAAAGTAACACATGAAAAATACTTATATTGTTTTGCCTAAATTGAACGTGAAGAATGTACTTTTTTCATGGAATTTTCAATTTCTAATAATACATATAACATTAGTATGAATAAAAATTGTAAATTTACGAATTTTTGTACATGAAAATTGCTACGTATTTTTCAAATTTTAACTGCGAATTCATTTTAATTTTCATATGGCTCAAAACTATAGAAACATACTGGATTCAAGAAAATAGTTTAAGATGCTGAGAAGACTTTGATTTCTAAATTATTAACTGACTTTGATTAATAAAAAATTAATGACTTTGATTTGTAAATAATTAACTGACAGAAAATGATAGTATACATTTTATTAAAATGAGAACCATATATTTGATAAAATAATGTTTATTAAAACTATGTTATTTACGTAAACCAATTCTTTTTTTCTAAACCATTGGATAATAAATAGTCCTGTAACGCTGATGCGCAATACGCATATGCGTATTGCTTAGCTCAGCACAATCGCTACAAAACTGCCTCTGAATTTCAAACAATGCGAGCTCATTGCGTCTGATGTGGAATAAATTGGATTCCGGGAAACCTGACAATGCGTAAATTTTTTCGATGCGATCACCCAGGCGGTAGTGTGATCTATTGGTGACTTTTCAAACCATTTGAAGCAGTTGAGAATCAATTTCAAAGAGCTTTGTACAAAAAATAGTTTTTGGTCAATTGGGAAGGAATTCCCGCGTTTTTTTAATATCTCCGGGGCGGGAAGTTTGAAATGTACGATCTTTCCTTCTAAAATGTCTTCAAAGAGCAGCAAAACCGAACTGTACGAAGCGTGGCGCCAAATGTGAATAAATTAGCTTTAATGTAATCTATAAATCTATGTAAAGTATCAGATTGAATTCCTGTACTTTTTCAATAACTTTATCCATTACCTGGGACGGTCAGTTATGGAAAAACCAGCTTGTTCTGGCGGTTGTTCCTCATCAAGTCTTCTTGTTATTCTTCTGTTAATTATCATATGTAATACCAAGAGTGCTTTGAAATTGTTGATAAATTCCCGACTCGCGAAGGAGAGGATCTCGTTACATTGATATTTATTTTAAAAAAATATAATTTGATAATTATATTAAAGACTAGATATAACTAGTATTTAGACAATAGAGTTAACTACAAAATACTGAATACAATAAATAAGATTACAGTTCTAAAACAGTGTAATAATTTGTTCTCAGTAATTTTTCTTTAACATTTCTGTCAAAGTACAGGGAATGAGATATATCTCATTATAAAAAGTTTGATAATTTTTGATAATTTATTTTTATATTTAAAGTTTGATAATTTATATCTCCGTATAATATGCCTCTTATTGTCGCATTCGTGTAACAACGATACACGTGTGGTGTATTTAGTCATATTTTAGTATAGAAACATGTTTTACTTAACTTAGCTGTCTTAGTTTTCTCTTAATTTAGACATGTTTTGCGCAAAACGAGACGCTAAATTAGCCGAGTCCCCCTCCCCCCACAAATATTAGGTAAGATTCGCCTTAACTCCCTCCCTCACTAAAGGCCTCACGTAATTTATGGATGGCCATCTGCGATTTGTTCTAATTATATATTTACGAGCATATGTGATGTACATAATGTCATATGATGTTTCCCGAAAACAACCGTTTTGCGTGAAAATTAGTTCAAAATTTCCGCATTTTCAGAAACGCTCAAACGTCATCTTCTTAAAAATGTCTCCCATTTCTTTCAAACTTGTGAACGGATAGCTAAGTGCACTCTTTAATATAAGTTCATTTTGAGGTATTTTATGTTTTACCCAAAATTACACAAGTGTAATTGTTTTGAAATATATTTCACACCGGATATATGCACACTTACAGCAATTTGTAAACAGTGTTGTATTTGTGCTTCATATGTTGTCTGTTGACGTTTTTTGAAAACTCAAACATTTTCTATGAAAAGAGCTTTAAATTTAGAATTTACAGTAACGCATAAACGCCATTTTCTTAACAACAGTTCAAACATTTTTAAAGAAAATTATCATTTAGGAATAGGTTTTACTCTTCTTTAATATTCTTAAAATAATATTTCCGTTCTACTATTAGTAAACCGAAAAATTAAGAAAATTTCAAAATAATGTACTTTTGGGTGGCAATAGAAGTCAGCAGGTAAGAGAGTGTCAAGTTCGAATTACTAGCCGAGACCAAAGCAAATAGAAAACTAATACGAAAAAGTCTGTCCCTTTCTGTTGCAACCTTAGTTACGTTTCCCCTGCTGTTAGCGCGGCGTAGATAAAGTTATGCAACGCTGCGCGAAAAAACCACGGACGGCCCCGCGGGCGGCGAGGGGCGCAGAGGAAGTTGGCAGCCACGCGAATTTAATTCGACAATCACTGGCACCAAGTAAGGAAGGCTCTCTTTCGGGGAAAAGGTCTCCATTTACTTATCCTTCTTCTTTCGTTGGCATCCCAACAACTTGTGAAAAAAAGTATATTAGAAGCAAAATAAACGAAAACGTTCAAGAATGCTCTGTACCTCTCTAGCAAACCGTAACCGAGGCATTTTCGAATTATGCGCTTCAAAGAGATCTCGAAATAGTCGCAGTAAAGAAAGAGATAACGACATGCTGCAAGAAGTGCCGTAAGAAACCTAATCAATTCTGGAACTATCTAGCAGTGAGACCCATCAGTTTCAATCAATTCATGGAGCAAATAAACTCTGAATGTACACTATTTTGTACTATTTTGTACGTTCAGGGAAAAAATCTTCATTATCCATTTAAAAAATATGTTAATGAACAGTTTGGTGTAAACGAAGTATGTAAATGGTAATATGCATTGTAAATTATTAGACACCTAGACTCCTGAAAACATTTCGCATTCTGTAAATCATTGTTTTAAACCTGAAAATAACTCCGTACTGAATCGTAACTTCGAATGGCCAGCGTCTGGACCGAATATCCGATATGGTGCATGAGTAAAATTACAATAATGTGAAGCGTTGAAATCAAATTCTATGAAAATTCAAAGAATTTAATTTTATCGCATAATATTTCCTTCTTTATTCCTTTGAATTTATTTTTCATAGAATTCCCGTGCCTGCTTATATCTGACCATTGTATTACTTGTAACCTTGTATAACAAAATTCTCTTGCCCTATTTTAGAATACGGATCGGCAAGCTGGAACCTTTACAGAAAAGGGCAAATCGCGTCGTTAGATAAAATTCAAAACCGGGCCGGAAAGTTTGTAAATGATAGGCTCGTTTTGGATGAACGACAAGAATGGGAGTTCTTGTGCAGTAACGCGTATGCGTGTTGGCAGTAAAAGATTACAGAAAGCAGATTATAAAGCCAGAGAAGACCAACCTTGGTAAATAAGGTGTATAAAAAAAGAACTGATGAAGGCAAGTTCTCTTTTGTGAATCGTTCTATAGTGCATTGGAACAAACTACCTGCAAAAGCACTAGAGGCTCTTCCTTCTAATGTAGCCAAATTTAAATATATGCTTAATTCCACCTAGGTCATCATTAACAATACTGAGACATTTATTACTATTATTGACATTGTTGTTATTATTATTATTATTATTATTATTATTATTATTATTATTATTATAAACATGTCCCTTATAGAGTGAAGGGGAGAATACTATAGTGTAGTGAAGTGTTAAATAAACTAGGAGTCAATTTAGAATTAACAAGAAATTAATTATAACTAGGATATCAACCATTAATTCTAATTGTAATTTTAATTGTAAATGTTTGTAATAGTTTTGTAATTGTTCTAATTCGAATTGTAGTCGTGTTTGCCACCGAGCATTAGCTCAAAGCAAACTTTAATAAATCTATCTAAAAGTTATTATCTATAAATATTCTTTGTACTAATGATATAACTCCAAGAAAACCGCGCTTGCGGACGTGAAGGTAGACGCCGAATTTCACCAGTCAGCGGGGGATGATCCCCGCCTAAAAGGCTCTTAGTGGACTAATGAATGGGATGCACCTGGAAATACGAAATAATCAATCCTTCGCTCCCTTCCCCCAACTGTGCTCGCATGTCGTCTACCTGTCTCCATAACTCACGTCCCTTTAAAGTTAGTGACACTTTGGCAAAAATCTGGTGTAACAGGTACGCGTGATTTTAATTGAAGTGACTGTGCAGTGTGTTGGCAAAGGTATGGCGTAGCCATAATAGGCAATGAAAAATATTTTCTACCATTAGAGCAAAACCTTAGCTTTGAGCTCGTAATACATAATTTAATATGGCGTACAGTTTGAGATGCCACTTCGGTACTTCATGCAATTCCTTTACACTTTGAACATCCAACGAACAATATACAACAGGAATTAGCTATGTACTTATTCCCCAATGGCATAGTTTTCTGACACATTCATAAAATTGTGCAACACAAGGCCGACACCTACAGGCCGTACGTGTACTTGCGTTTCCCTGTCCCTCATACCTCCTGTTTCTAACGTCTCAAAACGTTTTAGCATTGAGCTTATCAGACTTGTATTTTCTTGCTGGCTCCCGGTCTAAGTGGCGAATTCCCAGCCATCAGCCGCGTGAGGGAGCGAGCGCGCTGTGGGCCCAGCAGCGCGCCGCGCGGCTGCAGGGGGATCTTCGCCAAGAAACGACTCAACTTGTCAAGTCAACACGTCTGGGGCACCTCGACAGTGTTGTTTGCACTCGGGAATGTTGTTCTGAAAAGTATTATTAAAGACATGCAGGGTGCTTCAGTTCTCGTTGGTAATACGCCGAAGTCATATCTCATAATGTACATACTGAACTTGCCTTCGTTTAGTTTTGTAAATAATAAAGGTTGAACTTTGGACTAAGCGCATGTGCTCGTGCAACACGGGCTACGGCAATTGAGTGAGCTGCTTCAGCTCGCGTTAGGGCTCGCCACGTCTCTGTACAACTTGGTTATTAATACTCTATAATAACCGCTAAGCCCGGAAAGCGAGCGCAAGGAAAGGAGGGAGCAATGCCAGTCTGTCACCTGGCGAACAATTCATGCAGAGCGATTTCGACCTTTCCATTTCCAGCGGGTGCAGAATTTGCGCAACAGAGACTTACAACCTCGTGTTTCGTGTTTTGATGAATCGTGTTTTAAAAGAATTGATAATAAATGTGTACAATTTGCCAGTAATATTTAGGCTACTTGATGCTAAAAGTGACCCATAAAAAAACTTAATACATAAATGTTAAGTAATAATAGTATTTTCTCTTGAAGCAAATTTCGTGCATTTTCTAAGGTGTGCCAAAATATTTTATATGTTTACATCAAGAACACTATAAACACTACAGTTGTTTTGTTACTTAGAAATTGTGAACATCGTATAAATACCGTATAGTCATTTACTAATTTTACCATTTGTTTTATACGATATGTTAATATGAAAAGTTTAAATTTTTCCCTATATATTTCATATATATTTTCTTACCAGAGAACATTCATACTTTTTCCTGGTACAGGTCGAGAACTACAGAATTGTATTTGTTTCTATTAATCTACAAATATGTGTTGTTTCCCTTCTCACGAATACTAGTTTGTACTCCAAAAAATTATTGTATGGTTATAATCCTGTATTTACTCATAAAACGCTAAAAGGTTATGTTTAGAAAGATATTTCAGCATTCTACTCAGCAAAGATCTGGAATTTCTTCGTCAAATGAAAGGTAGTAGGGCTTAGATATGAAACACATTTTGAACACGTTTGAACGCAACTGCCAACTATCGACGCTCAAAGTACACTTCTTCAATTTTTTTCAATTTTTCAGTTTCCTAATTGTAGAATTATTATTTTAAGAATATTAAGAAAGGGTAAAATCTCGTCGTAAATGAACCTCGTCGTATTGAGTTTTCGCAAAACTTCATTTAAAGTCATTTCAAGCACTTCCACATAGTCAGGAAAAAACATCATATTATCGTAGATCACGCTCCTCGTTGGAGTCACTTACTGCGTAACTTCTCTCTATGAAGGAGTGATCACCCCCGTAACTGCTGCAGGAGCTCCAGAAACTTACAAACCCATTCCAGGACTTTTGGAACCAGTTATTTAACCGAATGCAAAATATCTGGTTCGATAGATTGAAGTCGATGAAGACAAGTGAAACGCATAAAAACGCGTTGAATATATTCTATGTATCGTATTGTATGTGTGCATGGAATTGTTTGTATTGTATTTTCATACTGTTTTTGATAATTAATATGGTCCTAAATTTCATATTCTAATTTTAAAATGCATTTAAATGCTTAGTCGCTTATGACCTTGTTGTGTTGTGGTGATTGATGCACCGCACGCTATGAGCCAGCCGGGGCGTTTGGATTTCTCAATACGTAAAAGGGGGTGGCTGTCGCGACATACAGTGGAAACTGTTTTTAAAATTCATTACCACTCACGAGTTTCTCTGTTTAACGAATACTGTAACCAGCTGACTGACAATCACAATTAGAATGTGCTCCAAAATAACATATTTTCACATTTTGCGCTATTTACAAATATTTTCTTGTTGAGCATCCTCAAGAGGAAAGGGATAAATCTGAAGTCGTACGCGCCGAAAATTGAGTGAGACATGCGTCTCTTTCCGAGTATTTGCGCTTTATTCGTCTGCTTCTGACCGCTTCCAGTATCATTACATAGCACTATTATGTTATTTTATAGAGCCTTTTCCCAAATTCTTTCATCTGATAATTGACAAACTGTTTTCAGGAACAACGGATATTTTTGTTTGTTCAGCGTGGTTCCTGACACGCGCACTAAAGCCGCCCCAAAACTCAGACAAGTATCTGCTTGAAGATGTGGTAAGCTGCTAGATTTATAGAATATGAATCTGTTATATTTGAAATAAATACAAAATTCTATGTCGCTGTTATTCCCTTATTAAAAGTGTATTATTTTCATTACGCGATTACTGGTGTGGTAGTTTTTATCTAACCCTGCGTTTACTGAATCGTTACAATATGTACTCAGCCCATATCTATTTTTAGGTTCTTGGTGGGTTGAAAATATAATTATGGCAGTTTATATAAATACATAAAATTATTAACCTGAAGTTTTTATTAGTAGTTAGATAACAGTTAGGGGTTTGTTTTAATATATGTAATATAATAACTAGCTCAAAATAACTAGAAAAATAAATTTAAAAATGATTAATAATTTTTTTGAAATATGTACTTATTTTAAAAATAATAAGGGTTGCATAATGTACCAAGGTAATAAAATTTGAAAACTATTTATCTCAGGAAACGTAGGGCTGGTAACACTAGGGAACAACAAATTACCTTTTTGCTTCACAAAGAAAACAATGTGACGCTGATAGTATTTTTCTCCTCAATCCAAATATGATATTGCTTTTTCCTCATCATGCGAAATACAGACATTTATAATTTCAACGTTTGAAACTGTCTGTATTGTTAACTACACAATATTCAAACATTCTATATGCCTATAAAGTAATAAATGACAATTTTCTGTTGTATTTTGTGTGTCGAACATCCCTCTCAATGGTCCACCAATAATCAGCAGCGTAGTGAGATTCCATTCGCCTTGACATACCTTTGCCAGAGTTGAAATCTCCTGGTGGACGTGCTCCATCATATCATCAATCCAAGGTTTTTTGGGACGTAATCTAGGCGCGAGTGTAAAAGGTGTTCTTTTAAGGACATATTACAACCCACATTTTTATAAGACGTTATAAGAGCGTTAACAATATCTCGGTAATTTTTCGTCTTTAGATTTTCTCCCAAAACCTCTGAGTTACAATTTTTAATGCGTTTCTCAAACTTTTCATAATGCATTTATCTTGTTTGTGGACCCACAAATATTAATTTTTAATTTTTGCATAATTAATTTGAGGAACTTTCTAGTCTCAAAACATGAAACCAGAAGTACTGTCCATGCTTTTAAGAAATTCTTTGTTAATACTGGTAGAGCTGGTTATTGTGAGCAATGGACTGTGAGAGCGGATGCTCTATTATACCTGCCAAATAAACCGCTTAACTACAATAGTTACACAGAGGACCAGAATGTTTTGACAGCGTACAGCGTACGCTTGTTGGATCCTGAAAATAGTGAATACAATTCCAGGAAAGTTGCTATCATTTGGGTGACTCAGTTGACGTTATTTGAAATAATTCAGTTAAATAATTATTACATAAAATTTACACTCAATTAAGGGAGCATTTAAATAGCTTGTGAAAATACCGTAGGTATAGAATTACAAGATATTGGAACAAATGACAATAAAATTCGGGGAAAAACTAAAGGGAAACAACACAGCACAAAACACTGAACGTAAGAGTTATTCATGACGCTGAGATAGAAGACAACAATGTTGACCATACCGCGCGTGCGCTTAATCTGGATGGTCCTCCGTACCCACTGCGCCCTCCCTCGCTGTTGCCCGTTGCCCGAGGCGCGGTAGCTGCGCCCAAGGCGAGAGAATTATCCAAAACAGCAATTGCGCAAGAAAAGCAGGGAGTGTGTTTATACTGCCTTTACTCGACGAGCAGCAGAGCCATTTTCTTTCCTACTTTTTTCGTCAATTTATGAACCTTTGAAAAGTACGATTTTTTGCAACATTTCGTTTTCTTTTCATATCTACAGTCTATTTTTGACGAAGTGAAATCGCTATTAATATTTCGAAATTCTTCATTTCCATTAATGATCCAATATTCTTGCAGGTTTTTTGTTAGCTTGGACGGCCATTGTCCTAAATCGGTAGAGACACTGCTGTAATCAGGATTTTCGTGAAGCTCTATTTGTTCAACTTGAGAATTTCCGTCTTCAATGTTGTGAAAGATTTTGTTATTATCTGTCGAAATGAAGTTTGAAGTCAACGGTTCTAAAGATTATTTTAAAATATCAAAAGATTAACTTGGATTTTTGGAAAACAACCTAGTTGTGGAATTTTATATATTGTCTCTTGTTCTTTTATTAATTTCTCATTCTTCTCTTTTATTTAAGAAAGATAGCGTCGCCCGATATCTGCCACAATTTCTCATCTTAATCTACAGCATACAAAAATATGCACACTTATACTTAAAAATATGCAACTTTGAATTATCGCAGGAATATAGAAAATTATATATCTTATTCAAAAATTTCATTCATCTGGTATAATAATTTAATAAAATGTAGTTATTGAAATATTGTAATTTAATATAAAACTGAAAAAAATAGGTTGGTTATTATTAAGAACTTCAAGCTGTACCGGCTATTCTTAACGAAGCCCTGCATATAAAGGCTTATTTCACTGGTTAAGGTGAAAACATTTATATATTGCCTACCAGATACTTTAAAGGAAATGTCCCCCTAAACTTTTAAAATATTCAAATACACAAGTCAAAACTATTTACAATAATATAAAACATTAACATGCATGTATACACTTCTGGAAAAAATCACTGAAATAATAGGAAAATTGCTCTAAAAAAGTCTGGAAAGGATGCAATTTAAATGGCATTTTAGAGTTTGTAAGAGTATTTGTAGAATTTTTGCGTGTAAAGTCTGAAAAAATTCTACATCAAACAATGAAAAATGTCTGAAAAACTCTGAAATAGTTACATTTGTAGTTCTTTTTAGAATATTTCAGCGTGTTCGGTCTACTGCGCCTACTTCTGGTTGTTTTGAGTGGACTGTATTGATAAGATTGGCGGAGCACAGCAGTCCGGAAACCCTTTGACAGCTCAGGGAAGATTTGTGTAGGAGTTCTGGATTGACAGAAAAGTTCTTGGATAACTGCATTTAATAATCACTGCACTTAAGCCCTTGATTATTTGGCGCAGTTACCACATCACAGTACATAATAGTTGGACCAGAGTACTAGTAAATTTCCTGGTGCAAGTGGTCTAGTGCAACCAAACTGCATTGCATACCTCACAGATGGAATTGATTGCAGCGCGCGAATAGTGTGGAGCACGAATAGATGCTACTTTACGCGTGCTAACTGGAAGCAGCCCGAGATTGCACGAAAAACTTGAATGTTCAAGTGGTCTGATGCTGATAACCTACACTACATAGATCGTATACTTGAAAGTTGCCAACTGGTAACAGCTCGAGGTTGGACAGTAATACTTTTACATATGTTAATTACACACGGAGCCCGCCAACTGGGACCACACGCGTGGCTGCTTTCTGCGGAAGTGAATTGGCGGTTTAAAAACGGGAGTCTCGTCAGATCGCGAGCGCTCGTACGTTCAGGGGAGGGGATGGCAGTGACCTATCACAATTAGCCATTCGAATTTGGCGACAGAACGTTCTGCGAGGTTCCGTCCGTTGCGAGCGGCAACGGGCGCGAGGCCCGCACGTGCGACTCTGGGAAAGCCGTGGGCCGGATCCGGTGGCGTGATCTTTCGGCGCAACGGTCTGGCTCTGTGACTTACAGAACTGTTCTGCTTTGCGTCGTAAGAAATGAAACTAAATTCTTTCTGTTTTGCTGCGGGCCCAAACACAGCCTGTTTCACAGACTTT
>BOPP01000138.1:549384-587920 GCA_017312745.1 Gryllus bimaculatus
GATCAGTAGTTTTCCGTGGTTACTTCGATCAATATCAGTCGGAGAAGTGCTGTAACAAACGGGAGGCGGTCTTTCGTTCCTCAACCGTAACTCCCGCTCTCCCTCCCCCGCTCTACCACCCCCTCTCCCTCTCTCTCCCTCCCTCTCTCCCCTTCTCTCCCTCTCTCTGTCTCTCCCTCTCTCCCTCTCCCCTCCCTCTCTCTCCCCATCTCTCCCTCCTTCCTTCTCTCCTTCTCTCCCTCGCTCTCTCCCTCCCTCCCTCTCTCTCCTTACACGCCTCTACGAATACTTGCACTTGCACTACAAGTGCACCACACATGTCGAGTGGCCAGTCGGGAGCTAACAGCTGATCCGGACTGGGGCGCTATTCCACTGGCAGTACTACCTGTCAGTCGACATGAATTTTGGCGCCTTAACAATGCTACATCCTGGGATAAAATGTTCACTACACTAACGAGATTGAGCATAGCTGTTAACGTGTCCTGAAACATCAATAATTAAATCAAATTATTTCTATCTTACTAATTTTCCGGGTCCGTGAATCTGAAACTTTTTATTAATATTATTATTATTATTATTATTATTATTATTATTATTATTATTATTATTATTAGCATTTGACATAAAGACTTAATATTTTAAAAACGTTTCAAATATAGCTCAAATATTTTTATTTCTATCGTAGATAGCAAAGTTCGCTTTTAAAATAGTGAGGAGGGAACACCCCACCTCTCCACTACAAACCGCCAATTACACTTACAGGACTAATGGCCATATCAATTGACCCTCTCCGAAATACCAAACAATCAATTAATCAGCGAAAAGCAAAGCACTTGAACCGATGCGGTTGTATATTCACCCTCAGGAACACGGAAATCCAAATCGTAACCTGCCTACTAATGAAATCCAAGTTGTAAGCACCTCCCACTGTCTCAGCCTGCCACACAACTGACGCTCATGGCAATGCAGATTTACGCGTGTTGGGCGAAATGGATAATGCCAAATGTACAGGGATTTATTGGTGTGATCGCACTTTTCCTTCTACATGCTACGATTGAACGGGGATATTGAAACATAATGACATTTTTCGATGTTGCATTTTACAAAAAGAAATACATCAATCGCTGCTGAGTTTAAAATTTAAAAGCTTAACTCCCATAAGTTCGTTCTCCGAGCTCATAATTGATTTCAGTATCAGAAGAGATTAGTTTGCATCTTCAGCGAAGCATTCTTTTCAAATGCAAACTTCCATGTATTATTCTTCTCTAGTGAAAAAGTAAGCAATTGAAAAGAGGCGGTTATATTTGCTCGGGCTCTACTTAAAATTCCATATCGATGAATTCGACGCAGAAACGAATATTTAATGGCGCGCGTTACTACTCATCAAGAAAATATAGAACGACGTTCCATATCAGAAACGTATTAACTACGTAAATCACCTCTTCCAATGTCATCTAAGACAGTGAAATATTGCTTTTAATTATCAATATTGTTGCTCAAATATGCAGGATTTATATACTTTCGGTTTTCGTTTAATGAAAATATTGATAACATTTTCAAACTTTCCCGGACTGTATAATTCAGCAATTTAAAGCACTTTAGCAGTTAAATGCACCAGCTTCACTTTCAGCAACTGGTCTAACTTGTTACAATAATTTCTCGGAACTTCTACGAACAAGCGATGTTAGAGATGGACAAATATGTCACAAATTATTTATGTAAAAAATGAGTATCGTAAAGAATATTACTCTGGTTGCCAAATTTAAACAAAATTTCTAGGATATTTTATAAAGTGTGCAAAACTTCGTATGATGTATTGAACATATTGAATACTGCATACATCACTATACAGTATTTCAGTAAAACTGTATGTGTGCGAACGTGCAGACATGTCATATGTTGCCATGTGGTTTTGCCATTCCGCCACTAGCATCTAGACCACTTTCCGTGCACCAATCAAGAAGTATTAGGCGTCATTCGACACATCTCGGTCTCTTGAACTGATAATTTGTTTTCGGATCCCGCTAAAAGATTTAGTGAAATTCCCAAAAACGTGTTTTCCGTGTTTTGCGCTGAGATCTTAGTGATAATGTCAGGACTTAAAACAACGCCTCCTAAATCGATCTATGTAGGTGGCATTGATTAATACCAGAACCCAAGGGCATTTTTTGCTTAATACGCCATAATTTTCTTTCACGACGTTGTCAACGCTGGTGTTGATATCTTTAAGTGGACAATTGAATTAAGAAGCAAATCACGCATCTGTTTGATTTCAATTTAGACTAATTATTATCGTATTTAAAAAAATTACGAGTACCTATAAACATTATTGCCTCGGAACTTATTGAACTTGAAGAATTTCAAGAAATTAATTATTAAGAAAACAAAACTGTGAGTAATATTAGAAAATGAATGAATGATATTTTCGACTTTGCACTTTTTAATTCTTACATAAGTGTGCGAATACCGATTTTCAAATGAAAGTGACCCACAACTTATTTTTATCCAAATTAAGTAACACCTCATTGACATAAACTTTCACTAAACTGGCACCTTTTTATCTTAGATCCAAATGCAACGCTTGAAAAGGCAAACAAAATGATTAACGAAGCAATTTCAGAAGCAGAAGTCAACACAAATTAGACTACGTTTGTGAAGTTTTAACCTTTCAAATATTAGGGGAGAAAAAAATGGAAGGAAATCCAGGGAAGAACCAAATGTAGTTGTAAAAGATGTGTCAGAATTGTCGGAGCTAATTGGGAATGATCTGAATTTTTGCATTTAGCATTTGTGCTAATGCAAATGTGATATGTGCATTTTTGTGCGTATCCAATGCCAAATACTGAAAGAACATACGAATGTATGAACAAAGCTGGGCATGAAAAAAAGTGAAGTATGAAAGACATTTCCAACACATGGAACTATTTTTAAAACAGTTTACAACGTCGGCGACCCCATTTTGGTAGTAATAAATATTAGAGAGAATCTCACATTTTGTTTATATTGCAGTTAAAAATACAAACGACGTCTGACCTCATTAAAAAAGGATTATTTTTTAATTGCGATGATATTACAAGTAATAAACGAAATAGTGTCAGTGTCGGCTAATGTTCTTAGAGTATTTTTCGGATTTTTTCACAATAACGTATGTCCTATTCTTCCTTTTAAACAGTCATTTACATTTGAATAAATCTCACCATAACATAATTAAAATTCTTTATTATTAAACTTTGTCTGATGGCCCTTCTTCTCCTTCGCGCTCTTCTGGCCCCTGAGGGAGGTGCAACTGGGAACGAACGCCTCGATCTACGCCCCAGCGCCTTTTCTCGTCCGCCTTCGCCCAGACCGGGAGCGAGGCAAATCAGCAGGCTTTCAAATGCTCTCCGACTGCCCAATCACCACGTTCAAGTTATGCACTAGAATGTAAATATTTAAAAACAGCATTTAAGTTCTGCAGTCGCTTAGTATTGAATGTTACTGTAATACGGTCTATGTATGGGTTGAAATTTGAGCGTTTACGTAAGTTGGTTGGAATTTCCTTTTTTGGTTGTCTCAGATTTGAGTGAATAAAATGAATTTTGGATATTTTTCTTTGGAGCGAGGCAAAGTCTTCGAAAGTAGATCGTCTAAAGAGTAAGACTTTAGAGTTCATACTTTAGTTGCTTTTTGATATTGAATATGGTAGAAAAGGTATTTTCTGTTGGATGACAAGTATGCTTATTTGCATCCCTATGATAAACAGCTTTATCGTGAGATGAGGAATCATCGATCAGTGGAATAATATCTCTTGTTGGGTGGAATATTGTAGCACAATGGAACTATATTCGAGGCACATGCTCTGCTCATAAACAGTTGGTTCAAGTGTGAGAAATGCAAAAGCTGGTGCTGAACAGTCACTAAATTTAGATCCCATCGCGGTTGTTTCGCTATCTTTCTTCAGCTAAAAATGTACTGTTTCATCTTTCGATGTGCTCCTCAAAAGTGTTCTCCGAAACGCCATTGTGAAATGTCAGTGTTAAGTTATGGCGCTTGCATCGTATTTATCTGGTGTGCTGGAGGTTGTATGCCGTAAGACGGCAATAGCTTCACATCCAATGATTGGCTTCGAACGGAACGTTATACTCGTCTGGCTGGAAACTGTTGCACGAGATGTTTGTATTAAAACATATAGGTTGGTATAGGAAAACGGTTGTAAACAGTGATAAGGGCTCAGCTTCGGTAAGCGGCGGAGCGGATATTTTTCTGGCTGAAAACACGAATCACTTTTGCAGGTTCATGTAGTTATACAGTATTGCGATGTCATTACAAATACTGCGAGAGAGTATGCACTATTTTATTGCAACTAGCTTTATTTAAATTTGTTACTACAAGTGAGTTAAGTACGCATATGGACACGTGTTTGTGAGCAATTTCGATTTTTCGAACCTTTCGCACAACCCATCTCCCAGCACTGCAGGTTAAAATGGAAAGAGGCGGAGAAGGAAGAATAGCGATCGGTCCTTTACTTAAGAGTTCACATCAGTATCCGCTTGGAATATATCGAGCAACTGCCCTCATCAATTGTATCTAACAACTCCGTCAGGTTTTCCCTGGGTCGTGTTTTAATCCGTCACCGTCAGAATTAGAAGTAAGAATCTTCCGATCAATTAACGTTTTATGCTATAGAAATTTTTTTTCACCAGAGTACCCATGGTATTTTTCTATAGCTTCTTATGCAACTAGTACAGAAAGTAAGTGTAGAATACGAATGAAATGTTGACGGACGAGATAGTGACAGAAGCCGCCTGTTATCTGGTAATACGAATGAATATTTATTTACTAGTATATATTCTGCGATTGTTCTCCATGTGCTACGTGAAAACCGCGTTGAATCTCGTCTCTCGGTGTATGGTTTACTTTCCATCTCCCGGCTGTTTTATACAGCCGTGAATTTTGTTGCTGTTCGCGTAAGGCAAAAGCCTATGAATTCCGCAGTGACACTTGTGAATCAATAAGGAAAAAGTAGTTTCCAAGCATGAGCGTTGCAAATGTTTCGACTGCTTCTTGCTTCGTTGTCCGCCAGGGCCAGGTGGAGCCCAGCGGCTGCGGGGGCCGCGTTGGGTTGGGGCTGCGATGGCCGGGGAACGGCCTTAAGGATGAGGAGGCAAGGCGCGGCGGGCGCGCCAAGTCGGGCAGACGGGCGACGCTGAATTAATGCATGCACCCATCCTGCATTGCATATCGCCCGCCCGCCCCACCCACCTGGTCACACGCAGCCACCGCCCGGCCCGTTCATCACGCTCCCACCACTCACTCACTCATTCAATAATAATAATAATAGTAAAAGTAATATAATAATTAATAATAATAATAGTAATAATAATAATTAATACTTTTCAGACTAGCTCGGTGTCCGTTAAGTACACCAGTAGTGCTACAGAATTGCACAGACTTTACAGTATTAAAGAGTTTCCTTTTTTTATTTATTTTTTTTCCTGGGACTCTTTTGGACTTTCTGCATACTTTTGCCAGCAGTCATCTATCGACGTACAAAGTAAATTCTTTAAAAAATGTTCTCAATTTTTCGGTTTCCAATAATAGAACTAAATATTACTTTAAGAATATTATAGAAGAGTAAAATCTCGTCCTATATGGAAATTTCCTTTTGAAACTTTAGAGATACTTTTAAGAAAAAATTTAAGCGTTACTGTAAATGCGAAACTTGAAGCCTCTTTTCCCAAAAATCTTTTGAGCTTTCGAAAAACTTTATTAGACGTCATTTGAAGCACTTCCACTCACAAAAGCAATGATATTCCAAATTGTTAGAAATATGCATATTAAAATGGATAAATCCACTTACTAAATTCATAAAAAAACAATTCTCTGTCACGTTGTGTAGCAAGAATCCATGTTTTGTGGATCCTTCATACCAAAAAATCTAATGACGGCAAACCGTATATCCGGCTGTGAACAACGCTAGCGGCTAAACCGTTCGGCCGATTTTCTCCAAAATTGATACTTCCCTTGAATTTGAAACCGATATATTTAGTTTTAGGGGGTCCATTACATCACGCCCCTGGGACATTTTCAAAATTTAAAAAAAATGGCTCCATCCCTTTTTATTAAATTTTGTGTGAAGGACGTTTAAGTGAATGGTGGAGGTCCCATGTTAGTTAAATACCTTTATTTCATTGAAAATTGCAGTTAAATTTTTTTTCGCTGTCTTCCCACAACTAAAATATTAAAGATAGAGAGTTTTTGCTTAATGAAATGTGTTTTGTGAAGATAGATGATTTTTATATAAAATCATGTACAATTTTTCGAAAATTTGAGCACTCTTCGCGTTGAAGTACGGGTGAGAAAGTACTTGCTGTTTTGCACCACTAGTTTCTATACATCAGGGTCTCCCAATACGGGGGTTTCTGTATAAAAATCGCCGTTTTTTGCCGCTGCGTTATTTAACTTTTGCTATACGTATATGAATCCGTACGTGTGCGAGAAAGTAACTAATGGAGCTATAACAGCACATACTTTCTCCCAATATTGGAAACAACTCCGAAATATTGAAATATTATAATTTCTGCGCAACTAACACTTCAACTTTAACTTTAAAACGTCTAATTTAATCAATTGAAACAAAACGCCTGTGTTATATATCTGCATTTATTTCGATAGTCTGGAGCAGCAATAATTTATTTTTCTTATAAATGAAACTAACAAAAATGGATTTGACTGTTACAATATTCATGGTACAACATACAGAAGCGGGCAGCGTTGTCAAAAGCAATTCATTAGGCATTCACGCTTGGCAATATTTTTTTCAATTCGTGGCCAAAACACTTATTTCCATCTGTATTCAGATTTCAAGTTGTTTATGGGTTCGTCATAGAACATCATACACAGTTGATAAATAACTGAACTGTAATACTACTAAACTAATTAAATTACTGCGATTAGTAACATTAAGTTAATAACTTAAATCTGACTACTAAACTTTAATACGTAATTAACTAAATATAGACGGAAATAAGCCTTTTGGCCAAGAATTGATTAATAAATGTATTACCGCGTTATTAAATATTGACCCCACCTGAAACGAAGAGCAGGAAAATAAGACTTCAAAATTTATAACAATGTGATTCTGTGTTTTCCTTGAAACATTTTCATAAACAAGTGTCTGTGGCCAAACTCATCTAACATATTAAACATTTAAAATAGTTAAATGGACCCTGTAACTTTCTATAATCGAAAAACATGTATGGTAATTAAATGCTTGCAAGTGTAAGTGCGCGTGTTCATGTGGAGAGGATGAAAGAGGGAACGTCGCGTGAAGTTGAGAAGATCCATGACCCATTAGTTAGGGCCCTGCCCCGGAATTCGCCTGGAAATGATCAAAAAGAGCATGTAAAATATCCGACCAGAGCAGCCGGTCCTAAGAATTCTCCTCCACAAGGCGGCTGAATTGGCTTGGCTCTCTACACTCCCAGAGATCTTAACTGACAGCTAACGAGCGCGGGGCGCAATGTTGCCAGGCGCACTGACGCACGATGTGTGCCACCTTGGCTGTTGTTAATAACGGCGCTCTAACAACGTCACGACCGTATTTATCATAAATATGCTGTCACTTCTCTAATTTACGCATTGCAACGGTTGTTTCACAATATTTCGTACATTACAAGAGGATCTGAGGAATATAAATAATAACACACTTTTATATAAAATCGAAGTATTTACAGTTTGTTGTCAAAGTATCCCCCATTAATTTCCTGGGAGATAGAACGAGGCGTTGCTCCCTTCGCTGAACCCACTTCCTTCCGCTCTGAAAACGTTTCTTTCCTGGTCGAAACTACTGCCAGTGTTTAATGCGCAAGCAGCTTCTTGAGCAGAGAGTACTTGAGGCAAAGGGAAAAAGCGCTCTTCTTTTTCTCAAAATATTTGTTCACTGAAATCACGCAGTGCCTTCAGTGGATCACTGTAATGATATCCTTGTTTCTCCGGTCTAATATCACAGAGTGAAATTTATACACAACGTACACTATCCGACGTTATCGAAACATTCAGAACACAAAACTAAATACAAATTGTAAGAAACTTTAAGGATTGGGCTTCAACTAATATATTTAGGTTCTCTTGCCATTTCAGTAACCTTGCCTCCTGATATCGCAGGAAAATCCTAGTCTTTGATAGGCAGTGTCGAGACCGGCCCTTGTGAGTGCATTGTCCTGAATGCCCGAATCCCATCCCTGCCTTCGGTCGAGCACGTGATGATGTTTACATTCTATCGGCAACGCAGCTCCGCGGAGCTGTCATAAATCATACGCGATTGGTGCAGCACCTGCCGTCGCCATGGAAACGTAGAGAATCCCAACGGAGAGTAGCCCAACAGGCAACCCCAAAGTTTCTCCTCGAGCGGAAAGGCTAGCGTCTCCCTGGTGGAGAATTCTAGCCGCCGGGTGATCTGATGGATTATTTTCCGTGTTTTCTTCTATCACCACTAAGTGCTGTATCAGAATCCTTTCCTTCTTCAGCAGCGGTGCACAGAATATGACATTCAGCGAGAACGTGCAGGTTGTGAATGGGCAAAATAGTGCAACGCGTCAATATAAAATATTTAATGGCAGGTGGCCTCTTCGTTCGAACCTTGTTAACAAACGACCTCAGTTATGTTGGAAGCAGTGACGCACTGAATAAGACAATTTAGACGAGACTCGCAGTTTGATATATAACATAATCAAATACTTGTATTTTTAAATCAAAATATGTTTTATTATTTTTTCCACGTTACATATGTAACGGAACCATGGACCTCATTTTACATGGCTGGAGGCTGCTTGGTTTTATTTCAATTTTTGTGCACATTGGCAATTGTATTATAGATGTCACAAAACTGTCTGCCACATCCTTGAGCGTTGAGCCAACTCTCACACAAGTGACACAGTCGATTCAAACATCACTACCACTCCTTGATATGTCATCTCCAGTTTTGTTACGAAAACTGCCCGGCACGTAATATGAAAGAAATGAAGCGAATATAGAAGAACTATAAATTAAAACCACAATGACAGTTTCTTTCTTGATTAACTGCTTTAAACGAATACTTCTTTAAAAGTATATTTTCCACTTTAAAGAACATTTCATTTTTTCATCCTCAAATATTTACTCACTTTGACTTCCCAAAATCTTCAGACTGACATGTTTCATTTCTGTCTTCTTTACGCCATTATTTTACTTCCCTCGTCTCTTTGAGCGACCAAGAATTATGAGATGCGGTCCCAGATTTCCAAAAGTTTAAATAACGTTTAGATAAATGGACATATTGAAAAATGAACCATCGGAACCAATGGAAAATCGCTAACACTACCAGTATTTTCAGACACAATTCCAAATAAAAAGTATTTTAAAATTAAATATTTAAGAACGATTGCATTGGGATATACATGTCTAAAATATATATTGATAGTGTTCGAAAATATATTGTCACTATATGACTCAACTTTATGAGAAAAATACTCATATTTCAAGAAATGTGTACACAAGATGATTCGAAGATCTAATATTGAAGAGCAGATTACATTAAGAAAGAAGTATAACTCAATGTATTCTTCAGACCACAAATGGAACGAATAGTACACAGAAAACTGTCAGAATAGGCAGCATTCGTTTTAGTACATTTTTTAGATGAATTTTGGTTCACACAATAGAACTGAATATTCCATATTTCTTCTATAGCAAGGAACCAACGGACGCTTACGCATTCGTGTATGTAGTAGAGCATCCCAGTGTTATAATCAAACTTCTGTCTTCTTTACGCCATTATTTTACTTCCCTCGTCTCTTTGAGCGACCAAGAATTATGAAATGCGGTCCCAGATTTCCAAAAGTTTAAATAACGTTTAGATAAACGGTCATATTGAAAAATGAACCATGAGGATTGAAAATAAGGTTATTCGAGTTCCGTATCTTTGACATGATATTCACGTTGTAATTAGTGTTTTATATCACAGTCTCAATTCCTGCACTTAATTAACATAGGCACTCAGCGTTCATTGATTAAACATTCATAATGACGAAGAAAGGGAGAAAGAAACTGCTTCAATAGATAACATATTACTAATAACAAACATCTATATTCGAACTTCTTTGCACTAGCTAAGTTAGCTCGGAGCCATCTGTCCCATTGTCTCTGTAGCGATTTCTGAACGGAAGGTACTTGGGTGCGAGTGCCGAAGATGGCCGATTTTCCACACCACACGCATAGTTAGGTCGAATTCAACTACTGTCTGGAGGAGAATTCAAGCACCTGTTCGATAGGTTTCTCCGAGTAATACGAAGTTAATGTCGGATAACTATTCTAAAAAACGAGCAACTAGTCTTTGTTCGTTATCTTTGTCAGCTTTGTCATCTTTGTCCTCTTCCCATTTACTCACCGATGCATACTGTTCTATGCACTACACGACCACTAATGTGGGGGAAATCAATTCCGAGCATTGACATTGTTCTGGCTGGAATGGTGCCCCGAAGGAAGAAATACCTGCAGAGGGAAGTATTCACAAGCCGATGTCGGCGTCGGATGTCACCATCCATTGGGATAATACCACCACCAACACAACCACCTCCCAGGAAAATAAATTACTCTGCTAACGGAACGCATGACCAGAGTAGTAGGTGACTGAAGGAAACTTTAATAAATCCATGAAATGTAATATACCCAGACTCGAGCCCCTTCGTATTGAGCTGCATTCCAATTCAAGTCTCCCCGCCCCATGGACGGGGACAGGGGAGTGGAGCGGGCGAGGGGCAGCAAGCAGCCACAGGGGAGGCGCCAAAGCGCAGCGTGCACACGCGCCATCTGCCTGCCTCGCACGTCCTTTAGCACACGTCACCACGCCCCCGGCGTCGCCTGAGCGAAGCGGATCGTGTGCGGAATGGCAGAGGCCCCCCGCCCTCGACCGCTCGCGCCCCCTTTCTTGTTGTCCCTCACCTACTACTTCTTCTCCTCTACCTCAAACCATCCCGTTCCTTCTCCTCACACTTCCTCTTTCCCCTCGCTCGCATCCATTGCCCCCTCCGGCGCGCCCCCTCAATCAAAGAAGGTCCTGAGACACGAGCCTCTCATCACCGGCTGAGGGCCTGGAAGGCGGGTGGGGAGGGGGCACAGAAGGTAGAAGGCTCTTCGCTCACTCGGGAGGTGCGTCGAGGAGATCAAAGACGGAAATGATTTGATTTGAAACTGTTCTACGATCGATGGCCAGTTACACAGCAGGAAATGGTACTGGGAATTCTACAAGGTGTGACTGAAGGGAAGCATAGGTAGAAAACCTAATACACCTTAGATATTTAAGAAATTTTAGCTTTAAATTTTTGGAAAATAAAAAATAGAAATTTGAGATCTTTTCTCAGACACAGAAAACCACCTTACAACTTACATGACTGATTTTCGTGGCCCATTATCATAGTCTTTGATTGATTATTTCATGTTTTCGACAACTCCTTCAGTTCCGCACGTGTCGTACATTGTTCACCCTGGAGGTGGCGATGGTCGTTTCCCGCTGCATGGTGTAATCCGGCGCCAACCTAGACGTCAACTGGCGGAGGGGAATTCCCAGCCAGGTATCTTCCACCAGCAGCATCGCCCCAGGCGGGACAAGCTCTCATCCCCACACTCGCCTCCCGAGTAAGCATACACGTAGGACAAGGAAGAGGAAGGAAATATCGCGTATGGTCCCTTGCCCGTTTTTGGGGTATTGGGAGGCATTCGCCTGGCATGGATAGGGAAGAATATGGAAAACGTACCATTTAGAGCAGCCACCGAATATATTCAGAGTCTAGGTATTTTTGGCATATAAATAATCTTCAATATATAAAAACCGTAAAAATGTATAGATCTTTTCCATCGTACACCTGTGGCGTCACAGCCCAGTCTGGGCCTAGCACTGCTTAGCCCATGCAGCGATCATCAGAATGATCTGGAGTTTGAAGTTATTTTATCGGAAGAAAATAATTCAAAAATGTCTTCACCCAAGATTTAGGACTAGATATTAACTTAAAAGAATTCAACGGCAAGGGGAAGTTCACTACATATGCATGAACGACATCGTTCCTCAGTTCGGTTCATTTGAAACGTGCCACCAACTTTCCTGGTTTCATGAGAACTGTTAGAAACCGCTTAAGGGACATGACACTTCGGTCCCTAAGGGCAGCGGTTAAAGAGAAACCCTCCGAGGATCGTAACTATTCAGGTTGCCATTTGCCGAGGACAACCTTCATCGTGACTAGAGAAATGTAATTTTCTCCGACGAATCGGTTTTTTCCTCTGCAAATGACGGACCAGTACATTGTCGTGTTCGGGGGACCCGTCATTATCCGGAATATGGGCATCAATGTACCCGTTCTGGACGAGTATCTCTGGTGTGTTGGGGATTGATTTCTGCACGTGGCATTGGAGTTCTCCATAGGATAGAAGGCACCCAATATCCTCATATCTTGCGAGATATTTTGGCTCCGTCGGTGCGATAAAAGTACCTGGATGGATAGTTTTGAGTTTTAAACATGACAACTCGTCGGTTCACGAAAGTAAATTGGTTCAGGAATGGCTTGCACAGCAGGAGGAAATGCAGGTTCGGGACTGCCCTCCGCGTGGAGCTAGACAATCAACAGATTAGGGCTCTCCGGTGTAGTAATGAACAAAATACAAAAATTGACCAATATTTAATATATGGCCAAATAATAATACTAAAAAAACTAGGACAGTTTGGTTAATTGGGAAAGTATCCTTTTTATTTGTTTTTCTTAGATTAGACGACCTTTTATTACATAAAATATGAAGGTAAATGTAAGAAACAGTAATACTAATTTTGAATTTTTCAGTTTTAGGAAATTAGCAAGATTTAGTAAATTGACAAAACTGGTTTACTTAAGTGCAGTATGCGATTAACTGAGTTACTTATTCCGGTGAAATGAACTATTAATGATTATTGAACTATTATTATTATCATTTAACCTTGGCTGTAGTAGTGTTTCTTTTATTTGTTGTTCTGTTATTTGTCTTTGATTTTGTTGAAGTAAGTTTGATAAATTAACGTGTTAGTTTCTTTTTTGGGAAGATCATTGAGACTGATGTTGATATTCATTAGCGAAAAAATCCAATGTGGTGTTTCTTGATAATGGTAGTTCGAACAGTAGGAAATGTAAAGTGAACTTTTTCAAGATACTAATTCAAGAGATAATGAATTGGTTTAAGTGCATCCTTTTTTGTGTGTATTTATTGTAATATTTTCTGAAAAAGCATTCTTATAGACAGGGTTATTAGGAGTAGATGATATTTTAGTAGCATATGGAAAATACAGTTTTCTTCCTCTGATATGAAGATGTTCTTCATTGGATTCCAAAAGAATGCTCGAAATCGGACTAGTTCGGTATGCGCTAATGGCTATTCTTAAACCGGCTCAGTGGATTAGGTTAAGACTTTTTAATACTATTGCCTTAGCTGACTGGTGTATTATTATCTTCATAATCTATCTGGGAGCGAAGGAGGGCTTTATTTGTTGAAAGTATATTTCTATCGGCTCTCCACGATGCTGACGAATGACTTTTATTTGTTCATTCTTCGAAGGCATTCAAATTTTAAATTCTTGATATGTGGTATTCATGTTAGTTTGCAATTAAATAATATTTCTAGGATTTTGCTTAGACTAGAACATTTTAGTTGTTGTGGACCTATTTTAAGTTGTAACTGATTACATAAGTTACCCCTTTTTTGAAAGCTATGCATTCAGATTTTGTTTTAGAGATCTTGAAACCTGTCGTATTGGACCAATCTTGAATTTTCTTTAAAGTAATTTGTATCAAGTATACATCTGCAAACAAGTATACTTGCACTATTCGATGGACATCGTTCGTTATATCATTAATGGCAATTACGAATAGTAGTACACTATGCACAGATCCTTGAGGCACTACTTTATTAGTTGTATATTTGTTTCATAAAGTATTATTGAATTTAACTTGCAGAGATCTATTCTTTATGAACTGAATTATGAAAGTTATTATTTGACTATCTATCCCCATTTCGTAGAGAATTTTAATGATTCGATCTCTCCATACCATGTCGTAAGCCTCTTCCATGTCTAGACTAACAGTCACAGGATGTTGGTCTGTTGTAAAGGGATCACGAATATCTATGAATGTTTACTACGTGGTCAATTGTAGAACGATTTCGTCTGAAACAACTTTGGAATGGTGAAATTGTATTATAATATTCAAGGTACCAGTGAAGTCTTTTATTGACAATTTTTCCTGTAATTTGCAGAGCGTTGACGTTAAGGTTATAGGTCTGTAATTGTTCGGGTTGGTTGGATCTTTGTTAGATTAGAGAATTGGGATAACTATGGATTCTCTCCATTTGTCAGGGAATTAACCAGTGGTTATTATTTTGAATACTTGGGTTACATATTCAGTAGGATTTATCGGCAGTTTATTAAAACAAATTGCATATTCTATCTGGTCCTGGGCTTAAATTTATAGTATGAGCTAGCACAATTTCAACGTCTTTTACTTGTGCAGAATAGTTTTATATAGAATTACTAGAAGAATTTTTTTTGGATAATTCTGTCCATTGTCATATTCGAATTAGATTTATATGCTTGGAATTCATCGTTAAAGTTACTGTCACTTGAATTATTATCAAACATAGATGCTAAAATGTTTTCAATTTCTTCGTTAGAAGAGGAAATTTGGTTGTTGTGCAACATACATTTAAGTTGGATGAATTGCTTGTGACAACCATTGAGAGCTGTAATTTTTTCCAATTGTCTGTTGGGTTAAAAAGGCAATTTATTGATGAAATAAAGTCAATCCAGGACTGTCTTTTATTTTCTTTTTATAATCGTCTTGCGTTTGCTCGGGTTCTTTTATATTCAATATGATTTTCTATGGTTGGATGCCTCTTGTATTTGATGACGGAGTGTCTGTACAATTTATGAGCATTTTAGCAGTCTTCAATTCACCAAGGGAGTTGTTTCCTTACTGTTTTTTCTGAAGTTTTTGGAATTGTTTCGCCGGCTGATTTCAGGATGCGATCAGTCAGTTTCTAATTTTTTCATTTAAAAAACTATTGTATTAAAGAACTTTGTCTTAACGATTGTGTTAATGGTTACTACTCAAAGGCACGGCGCACATTCGAAAGAACACAATAAGTAAACGAAATAGTGTATATTTTGACTATTAGAGGCATCATTGTTGAAATGACTGATTTTTTCATCTGTTTAGAGATTTTCTGTGTTTCATGAAGATGACCTCGGCGTTTACGTATTTAGCACATTTGCAAGAACTCCAGTTTCCACGATAAGCGATGGCCTAACTCAGTTCACCCCCTTGGGGACGTGCCTTAACGGCCGGCCCCCACTTGCCGGTGGAGACGGAGGCCGTCACGGCGCTTGGATCATTTGACCGTGTGGAGAGGTATCCTGCGGACATACGGGACCCACCTCGCCCGCCGTGAGCGTTGCGCCCATCATCTGCGCACTGCTCCTCACACTTCACTTTCTTCCGGCCTCTGTCCTGATCCGGCAGAACATTGTGATTAGGAGATGCATGGCAGCTTGGAAACGCTCCTACCATGTTTCGGAACACAACGTCTACGCCCGAAGCAGGATTCGAACTCGCGACCCTTCGAAGAGTCAGTGCGTAAGTCTTGTTTTCCTTAAGAAAGTCGGCAACCTAGGGCGGCTTCTCCCAGCGAGAACTTCATCCCCGAGACCACGTCTTTGCTCCCGCTGTAGAGTGCCTCCAATGAGTAAAGTCTACTTGTAAACGATGCCGCGGTTATGCATTAAAATGTGCATCGGGTAATCAAGTACATGTAAATCAATGAGATTCATAGAAATGCTTTCCTTTACTTTCTTCAAAAGTGTTGATAGTGAAAACTTTAAAAGGAGTCTACGCATGTTTCAGGAACGTGCTAGCAATTGAATTTGTGATAAATAGGAAGGCCTATAGTCTAAACAAGCTCGAAGAAAAGTCGTCGATTAATGATTTTCTTCAGAATACAAATTCCTGGTTTGTTGAACATACTAGTTCAAAAGTGTCAGACTGGAAGTACAGATAATGTTCTAAATGTATAAGCCTTTGCCATATCTAAAAAACGAAAATACATTAACATGAACCTGCAAAAATTGGTAGTTATATATTTCAAAATATTTGAAGCACTATTATCCGTTCATGCTAAGAAAAATCCCGATGTAAAGAAATGCACGTGTGTTAGGATGAAGTTGGTTTGAAGTGTGAGCTGTGCTGTTGTTGGGATCCTGACGCTAAAGTAAATTAACTAATTTATCTTCCAACGTTCGTTATATTAACCTTGTGTCAAAACTATTGCATCGGTTTCGAGAAAGGTGACCGTTGTGAACCGACAGCGTGTTGCTTTGCGATATTCGAACTTCTGGCTGTTGAGGCCGTGAAGGTGCTCTTCGGCGTGGGTCGACGCATGGGGCGCCACTCGGGGGCCCTGGCGCCGCACCGCCCATCGACCTGCTATTCACTTCGTTTTAGAATGCCTCAGAGTGTGGGTGTCCCTTCAATAATTAAACACAAGTGTGGAAAATTTCTTCAATTCGTTATTGCATATGAATGAGCTCACTGACAAGGAACAATTACAAACGCCAGAGACGAAAAGAAAGGAGAGGAAACCTTTGACAGAAGCATACGATGACTTTGTAGTCAATGTTGTTCGATCGAAAGTATATTCCTTTGATCAAACGCACAATAATGAAGAATTGAAACACCAACGCATATGAAATTGTTGCATACTGTGAATTGTAATAAAAAACTTCCGAATTTTTGACGAACATTTTTTATTCAAATCATTGGCATCCGTTTATTGACAAACACTTCGTGAAGCAAACTGATCGGTAAGTAAAGTAGTTGCATGTGCATGTCATTTGCGACAGCTCTTATTCCATTTCAATTGACGGGGTATGCTATTCGTCTCATCGAAAGTAGTGCGCTAAGTGTAAGAGGTGTCCAATCAGAAGCGTTGTGCGGCGCAAAGATTTCTTCAGTTTGTTTACATCAGGTTTTTTCTTAGGGTGAACGGATAATAGTTTTTAAATATCTAAAATTACCTTAAACTACATTGCAGATCGTTCTGGAGTCCGCCGTTAACACCCATTGGTGTTCTCCTGGTCCCCCCGCCCCCGCCCCCGCTCCGCGCCGCAGAGTGGGTGGCGCCCAAGCCAGCGCCGCAGACCAACTATTTGCTGAGAGAACACGCGCCGCCACTTTCCGTCGAATTGCGCGATTCCCGTGAAGCGGAGGGCAGGGGAGGTGCGGAGGCGTGTGAAGAATCCGCTATGAAAAGAAAACTTCAAAGTCCTTATGTGTCCCATATTTACAATGGTCGCAATTTATAACTAATAACAATGCCTCAGAGTTCTCGGACGATTTTGATAAATTAACAAATTTATTTAACTAATAATATAGATGTGTATTCATTCAAATTAAAATATTTTATTTTAATTTCCGATTCTGTAAATGGAAAATAATTTGACTTGGAAATTTTGTCTTCATTTATTAGTCATATACTAAGACGTCTCGCTCGCCCCCCACTTGCGTACCGTGTTCTGAGGGAGATCATGTTGTATGTTGGCGCAAGAGCTCCTTGCGAGCGAGGGCGTTCCCGCGGCGCCCGGCCGTGCGGCGTTGGGCTGAGGGGTGCGAGTGGTCAGCACACGGCCCTCCCCACGCCGTGCCTCTGGTCTTCTCATCGTCGCGCAGCAACTGGTGCTGCGACATTGCAAGGTCAGCGCACAGGAAATTTTGGGCCAGGCCGGGAGTCAGGTTGTGCCGTGGAAAGCGAGCACGCTAACCAACGGACCACTGGGGCGCGACGAAGACGTGCACACATTAAATCACTTTTGTACAGAGTGTGTCAGGGATGAGTTCCCAAAGTCAAAAGAGGGATCAAAGAGAACAAAAAAGGCAAAAAATGCTTACTTACAATGTTTATGACTTGACTTTTTACCTATTTTACTTTGTCGCACTTACGATCGTAATACGATTTTCGTCACAAAAACTCTAATTGGCGGGCCCTGGTATCCAAAAAGTGTATGTATCAAGTAGCTAAATATAGAAAAAAATTATCTAACACTTGGTGTAGCGAAAATCCATGTTTTGAGCGTCCTTCACACCGAAAAATCGATTGATGGCCAATGTTTGTGTGTTTCTCACTCCGTCCATTTGTTTGTGCACAACGCTAGAGCATAAACCTTTCAGACTATTTTTTTTCAAAACTGGTATTTCCTAATCGTTCTGAATGATGTCGCGGCTGCTGGAATTTAAAATCGGTATTATAATGAGGAGGATTTACATGAAGACCCTCGAACATTTTCAAAACGTTCAAAAAAACTTCCATTCTTTAATTAAATTTTGTTGTCGAATAGGGCGAATAACGTTTACGAGAATGGTACAGGTCTCATTTTCGTTGATCCCTGATGTTTCAAAAATTATCCCCAAAAGTTTAAAAAACTACAAAATTGAAGATAGAGATTTTTCCCTGACAAAGCCTTTTTTACAATGTTAGCTTTTTAAAAAAAAGGTCATATACACTTTTTTGAAAAAAAGCGAGAAGTTTTTGCGTAATTTGCGTTTGAAATATAAGCATTTATTTTTTTATCCCGCTCCAATTTTTTCTTTAAATTTTCTCAATTTATGTGATAATAAATAGAGTACTAGTCCTATTTTCGGGTATCGATTGGTTTCTCGAAAATTGGTACCATATTTTTAAACTACAAAATTGAAGATAGATATTTGTGCCTCGGACAGTCTGTTGTACAAAATTAGCTCTTTAAAAAAAGGCCTGTACAATTTTTTTAAACAGTAGTTTTTGCACAATTTCTGGTCAAAATCAATGAAATATAAGTAGGTGTCATACCAACCACGGGCCTCAAAAAAATTGAATGAATGATATGAAAAATAATTAATTTTATGTTAACTATAATTTACTACTGAAAATCCCAATATTAGTTCTAGTTTTGCTTTCTAGCACTTCCAATTTTCTACAATTTGCATTCCTATGTATTAATGTACTTCTTTCAAGCATCAACGGAGCTTCGTTGTCATTTGTCGCAATCGATATTTGAGAAGCTCCGTGTTGTTAAACGTTGAGATGGTGGCGGTGATACGATACAGCTGTTATTTAGATATGCTTGTGTTTCCAAATCAACCTTTTAGAAATGATATGAAACCTATTTGATAATCAATTTTTTGTCGCGGTTTTTCTCGTGCCCCAAGAGAAACAGTGCTGACAATAGCATGATTTGTAGTGTTACTTCTAGGCCGAAAGCCAGTACTTCCGTTTGCGGTGAATTTCGGAGAAGTCTTTTATAAATTTCTCCTCATACCTATGAGGTATGTTATTTAATATTATCTGATCCCCAAAAAAATTACTTTGTATTGAATAAAAGAAAAATATAACTTCTTCAATAAAACGTTGAAATCTGAATACAGATGGAAAAAGGATTTTTGCCAAAGCGAATGCACATAGCTTTGATAACGCTGGGCTAGCAACAGTGCGTTGCTTGCTTCTTGATTTAAATGGATGTTTTCAAGAAATAGCTGTGACGTTAGTAGCGCAGAAAATGCAAGATTTCAATATTATTTAGCCGTTTGCAATAACGCGAGAAAATATGTAATGTAGAACCACCAGGTTGACTTGTGACGGAGGTGTAGGAAACGAATCCTCGCTGCTCAGTGTGGAGCTGAGGTTGGGAAATTGCCCCTCCCCGCACCGCTGCCACCTGTTCGTCGTTTGTACTCTCGGGTGTTGCATTGGCGCGAAAACATTTTCTGTTAATCGATGAGACTCGTGAGATTCAAAAGCACTTGCTAAATGTTCGTCAGCTTAAAAATCTGTTCACAGTGCGTGTTGTTTCCAACAGTAATAGTAGTTTCAATGTTCCCTCCTCTAAGATGATTCTAATGTAGGAATTTTTGTTCTTTCAAAAATAGAATGCAATGTCCTTGGCTCTAATGATCACTTTTTATGAACACAAATCTGCCAATGGTTTCTTCAAAAACAAATAAGCCCTACTATATTATACTGAAAACAAGAATAGCTTATTACGAAAATGTTATGCTTGGTGGGGAGGATCTTTGCACTGCAAAATAATACCTACAATCGTCCAATTCTTCTGCTAGCTAAACGAGTAGAAATATCGAAAGATCGTAGAAATATCGAAATGCAAAATTGTAATATTATTCTATTAATTTTTAATAAGTTAAGCTACGTGAAATCAAGGTCATATTGCTTTAGAGCATATTTACGAGCGGAGGACGCCGTTAGCTGAAACCAGGTTTTGTAAGCGAAGTGCGCACTTGGAAATAAATCTTAACTCACACACATACATATAAATTTCTAATTTTATATATTCGGAGGTGTGTGTGTATGTATATATATATTTATATTTATATATATTCATATATATTTATATATATTCATATATATTTATATATATTCATATATATTTATATATATGAATATATATTTATATATGTTCATATAACCTCCGAATATTTAAAATTGTTAGTTTAGAAAGACTAGTACAAAAGATAATATATATTTGATTATAATGTTTCACTAAAAGTCAATTCAACTAAAGCAAGTGCCGAGAATATGTATGTAAATAAGAACCCTTATGTTTATATCGTGTTATTTTTTGTGTTCAAATTCTTAAACATTTTTTCTTTGTATTTTTATTTGGAAATATTTCCTCATGTGAACTAGCGACGTCCGCCATTTTTTTCCGAAGTAATTTTGCTAGGCCACGGCTGCCCCCTTTGAGTTAGGCTGCGGGTGTTTCCGGGAGGAATCCGCCTGCAACGCTTCGTCGTAATTAGGGCTGCCCGAGCCGTGGAAAGGCTGACCTTCTCCGCAGACGACGCGGTAATTTTGTGTTTCCAGAACTGTACATTATTCATTAGTCTCGTGCCCCATCTTGCTGGACACCGCCGACCGCGCACCCGCAACTGCGCCCCCCATCGAGATTTTTCATTAACACACATCTCGAGATGTACTTTCTAGGTCTCGTGAATCAGCCAAGGGAGATGTGGGGTAATTTTTTGGGGGTCGCTCAACCCCTATGTTTTTTCTGCTGCTCAAAAGTGTTGATGGAAAGTTTTAGGGCAATCAGTCCAGAGGTTTAAAACTTACTGAGAAAAAGATACCTTTATTTTTGTAAATAAATATTGCTCATTTTCCGCTCATACAAAGTTTGGATAAAATACAGGACAACTCTGGATACTGTGTGAGTTAATTAGTAAACTACGTTAATGATATTTTAATTATTTTTTATTTAATGGTGTCTTTATTCCCCAGACTTCAATAATACATAGTTTTGTTTATCAACATATCTCGGCTGAACGTACTATGATGGGCGCGTATTGAAACCTGAATATGCAACAATTCATTCAATTTTCATTAAGACGGAGAGAAATTCGCACTCCTTGATACAATTATTTTTCTTTGTTTACAGTTACATTATCTCAGACTGTTGTCTATTAGATGTTAATTACTTAAGGCAGTAGTGAAGCGTTTTCGAACAGTAAACTGAATAAGATCATTTATGTCCTTTTGCGAAAACAGATAAGGACAAGCGATGCTGCGCTCCAGCAAGAATTTCGCACGAAGAAACTTGTGTAAGTTGTTTCTTCAGCACCCCTCACTCCAGTTAACACTTTCCCTTGTAAACGCTCTCAAAATTCCTCAAAGCCTCGGTCGCACGTTTCTACAAAGACAACGAAGAACTTTTCGCTCTTGGTCAACTATCCAAGCCCCACTTGTAGTTTACGTGTTTTCGTATTCCACTCGCGTGAAACTGAAGAGAGCTAGACGAAGGTACAAGACGGGAAAGGAAGAGTATCGAAACATCTAACGTGGCAAAACGTCTTCGAGAGGTATTTTGAAAGACGCAACTTTTTTAAAGTCAAGACCACCACGTTCTATTCTATGTAATCCTTCCCTCGTGTTTTTAAAATAGATGGCATAAATCCTCTCATACGAGGAATAACAATACACACAAGAGTAAGCTCAAACATACTGAGATGAAACACACACTATTTGTGTTATTTCCTAAAGACATAAGAAGGCAGAGAACATACGAGTACTTCTATTTGCTTTACATTATTGTTGCACATTATGATGGATTATCCTGCATTCTATAAAATACCATCACAAAAGAAACGCATAGGTGAACAACAATGGAAGTCAATATTGACGACAAATTGAAATATAAATAAAGAAGGAGAGTAGGAAGTGACTAATGTAATAAATCGACGGAAAATAAAGTGTTAATTTTACTTATGAACGCGTGAGATATTTCCGCTGATAACGACAATTAATAATGTAATTAAGGAACAAAAAGGTGATGTCAAAGAGTAAATACAGTGATAGGTAAACAAGTAAGTAGTTAATCGGAAGGAACACGAATATTAGACAACTGAAGAGGTTGCGAAGGAAAGAGTTTGGGACGCGATAATTTATAAAAGAAAACAGTGGAAAAGCGGGGATAAAAGCATGACGGACACGAGTTGAGCGACGTTCGCGAATAGATCGAGTTGTGTTTTTGAAATTGTTAATGCAATTAATTTGCTAGACATTTGTTTCTTCTATAAAATATATGTTTCTTCTATAAAAATTTTTGTTAAAAAATTTTGAGTCATTCTTCAATAAATGGCGTTTATGCGTTACTGTAAATGCGAAAATTTAAGCTCTTTTACACTGAAGATCTTTTACAACTTTTGAATTTTCGAAAAACGTCATTGGGAGTAATTTAAAAACCTACACTCACTAATGCAATAATGAATACAATTCGCTAGAAATATGCCTATTGACGGCGAGAGAGATATTTCTAAAAAATAAATGGATAATAATAAAGAACAAATAAAAACGGGAACATGGCCATGTGCAAATGAAGTAATCACAGAATGTGTATGTTTATAAATACAGTATCAACGGATAAATCGACTTGTGATAATATTTATGTTATTTATGTATGCTAGAAATTATAGCGAGGTTCGAAAATTGCAAAGGAAAATGGTAAGAAATGAAAATTATAATATTTTTTTCAGAATACGAACGTGTTATGTTTTTGTTTATTTCAATAAATTAATTTAAATGAGTAATATATTTTTACGTCATATTTCGTACTTGAAATCCTGAATGGGTGACTATATTTGTGTCCTCACGCTTACAAGTCTGTTGACCCACGATATAAATTCTTCTTTATAAACAGGTCCCCCTATTTGTGACGTCACGTTTACAAGTCTGTTCTCTCACGATATAAATGTTTCTGTGACCCGGAACAATTCCTTTGTTAGACGTAATACTGAGCAAGCCAGGGTAGGGGAAACCTTAGATATCGTCTCCTAGATTACTTCAGCAGTATAATAGATTATTTTCGTAGTAAAAGTTTTACTGCTCTCACACAACCAATATTTATAAATTAGGGCTCTAAAGAAAGAGAATTTCACGGAGACGTGACGAATTGCACTTGGACTTTAAAAATATGAAGGATTTGTTTCAAGAAAACTGAATATTCACGTCGAATGCAACCCGCAATACTGCAGACCCCATTGCCAAAATCTGTGTAGTTAAATAACTCCTCAACGAAGCGTCCTAGTGCCTTAAAACTTGGAATCTGAAGGCCAAAGGTCTAAAAGAAACGATTTCCATACTCTAATTTAAGAATGAGATATTATTAGACATCCTATTACCGTTTTCTTGGTCCGGTGCTTATTAATACTGCCGAAAACACCTACAAAACGTCTTGGCGCCGGAGACCGTATTTCTGACGTTACGCCTAGAAGGCTTAGATTCCTCTATCTTATATTTACACTTTCTGTGTAGACCGTGATTTGCGGCGACTGACGAGGTTTATTTGCATAATCATTAATTAAAGATTCTCTGTTGCAGCAGCTAGAAATATTAATAGCAGCTTGCTTCCCATGAAGATTGTTTTTATGCGTGTACTGCAACCACTTACTTCCCGTTCCTGTGAGGGCTGTGTATCCAATTGAAGAAAGAACTATGATCGAAAAATATCAAATTTTCCATGTTTCACTTTCACGAAGATCTAGATTAGCGTTTGCCATCTGAAGGAAAAATGACGGCAGAGCCGAATTGCTCCCCGAGAGCAGGCATACGGAGAAGTGCGTGCAAAGGGAGGGCTGACGGCGGTCGTCGATAAGGAAAACCAGTGTGCCTTGGACGATGTTTCAGAGAACATGAGTGGGAGACCATCTACACCTGTTAATTTTCTTTCCGTTTGGTAGAAAGGTTTCATTTTGCGGATACTGGAACAATGTCGAAGTGTTTAGTGTGCTCGAAAGAACTGCAGTGTGTTAAAAAGTCCAACCTAAAGATGCATTATGTATCTTTGCGACCCACAACATAAAAGTAAATTCTATGAATTGACAGTGCCATGAGTAAAGGTACGAATATTATGGAAAAGGTACTATAAATCACGAGGAATTACAGTATTCTGAAACAAAACTCTACATAAAAATAATGCGACGATGCTTTTACTTCCCACATTCGGTCTCGATTTCCAAACTCTTGTATTTAAGACGTTTCTTTTCCTTCTTGGTTACGACGTGTTGATTGCATGACACAGCAACATTACGAGTAGACATGTTTTCCTTGAAATCCTGGATTTCAATATTCGGTTTGTTTCCCACAACCGTGCGATCAGTTGTCAGTGCAATTTGTTGGTGGTACATTATGGTACATAGTCCAACAGACGTCACCGGTTTTGTCGAGTGTTCGTACCACTTAGAGCATAGGTGTCGAACTTCGAGGGCGATACAAATCTGCAAGTAGACGTAACTACACACCCTGCCGCGTCTTTTCAAGTTTTCGGCCCAATGTTTGCACGAATTGAACAAGCTGAGGCGATGTGATCAATTGTTTCTACTTGATCCTGGCAAATGCAATGATGATCATGGCATTTATCATCATGGGAAAAGTTGAGAATCGCTGTTGATATAGCGAATAATGTCATGTTCTCAACGCCTCATCTTGGGCATTTATTGCAAGTGCATCTGATTCTGGCTTCATTATTCCCCTTTTAAGCTACATAAATAATGGATCTTTGTTAATCTGCATCTTGTGCATTCTTTTTAGATATTGTCTATGGAATGGTTTGTCTCTCTACAATTTCTTTAACACTGTTTGTGTCTCGTATTTCATGTTAAGTAGTATCAGTGGGGTTTATTCTGCGTGTCTTGCAAAATCTTCTTCGCAAAGATTCTAGCTTCACTTACAATGCTTCTGCTTCCCATTTTTCTAGCAGATTTCATGACCTACCTTATTAGCGAGTCATCTTGATGATACATACTTTCCCATCCCGACTGTTGCCTTCTGCAAGGAGGTTTCAATTTGGCTGAAGCCTCTTCCTCCTTTCGTACGTGACACACTTCATATGCACATCAGTTCAAGGGTGGGCAACATGATGCATTGTAAGCGGATTCAGGTTTTTAGATCCATGATTACAATTTCATCCTCAGCCCAGACCACTAGTCCGAAACTGCAATCACCTGCAGGCACTGCCCAACTACCTATTACAGATATTTTATTCCTGGATTTTAGAGCGGGGAAGTCTCACTCTTCTGTAAAACTCCCTGTCAATTCTCTCTTTCATTGTGCTTCAACGCAGATGCTCTCGCGTTCTTCAATACCCAGATATTTGTACGTTTTACCTGGCTCAAAATTTTGAATCACAGTGTGGAAATCATCTTCAATGCTCTCTGACGGCATTTGATCCCTCTTTAATTTGATTTTTGCGCATTTGTCAAGGCCAAACTTTATGCAGTTGTCATTGCTTAAATCATTAACGACAGCATTTGAGAGACAAACGCTTCATTTTTAGCAAACTCTTTAAGAACATCGCTGTGAAACGAAGGCGATACTGGTCTTTTACCGCCATGAAGCTTGTACTTACTGTTATTACCAACTGGTACTCGGAGCGTTGCTGAAGCCGGAGAAATAATTATGGAAATATCGTTTTAAATTTGAAAACTTTTTCTTATTTAATTAGGAATGATAGAAAAAACGATGTACGTACTATTATATATTGTCGATAAGCACAGGGCTGCCAAAAAAATGAAATTCTCGACGCTTTGGGTTCTGATGGTTCTTTAGATACGGTTACGCTAATAAATAATATATCTAATATCTATTTTCCACTAACATGTTTTTGTTATTTCATAGAAAAATGGTAAACAAATACTCTTGATTTATGACAGTTTCAAGAAACACACAGTGAATAAACGATTTAAAACCAAATATACACAATTCTATTGAAGGAAAAAATAAGTATAAATATGTATACTAGCGGTACACATCTTATGCTCATTAAAAACATACATTAACAATAATACACCGTAGATTTGAAATCTGGAGGTTTTTCTTTCCTTAAAAATTGACAGAAACCGTTCTGAAACCTGACCAGGCCAGTGTTTATTCTTCACTCATTTAAGTTTCAGAGTGTTCATCTTTCATCAGGTTTCTAATTTGTGGTACAACAAACATGCTTTATTTAAGCCTGACCTCTGAAAGAAAAGGAAATTTTGAATTTGAAGTACATTTAAAGCAATCTCCATTCTTATTCCGAGTCTTAACAAACGTTAATCATACCAAGCTTGGTATGGAGTGGTGGCAAATAATATCTTCATGATTAAACAAACTTTTTCTTTCATTTTTATCTCCGGGATTCAAAGTATTGACCAATCCCTTTTGACCCAGTGCAATTCACGGACCCTGCTATCCTATTCACATAGAAAGCAGAGAAACTTCGTAAATCCTAGTTGAAGTCCCGCCATTTTTCCAACAACTTTCAAGTCTCCGCAACACATTGGGGTTCTTCGTTATTATTTTTTTTACGTTCTTCCATGTTTTCGTAAGTTTCTTTCAAATGAGCAGAATGAAGTGCTGGTACTGAGGCATATTGATTTCCATTATGAAGCAGAACAGTTTTGAGGCTGCGTTTAGTAGAATCTATATACAACCTCCATTGATCACTGACATATCTTATTTCGAATTTTGAAAGTACATCATGAATGTTGTTGCAGTAGACAAACTGACCCCTTTCGTGAAATAATCAAGAAACTCTTCTCTCTTTCGATACCATTACGAGTAAAACGTTGTGCCTGGAGCGTATTTTTCTGACAAAAATGAGCCTTAAACCTGCGCCCATTCCTTTCAGAGGCTAAGAACTCGCACCAAGTCGTTAAGTTGTTCTTGATTAAAAAACTGGGATCTTCTGTGAGTAAATCAGTAACGTCCATTTTACTATCACAGCAGTCTTAGTAATCTGAAGATGATGTAGATGATACATCACGTGGTTGGTTTGGTATGGGAATAAATTCTCGGCTATCCGGGAGACGCCGCGTCGTTGGCTGGGAGGCCGACCTTTCGTCTGACATGTCGCAGGCTTCCTCTGGGCAGTGTCAGTGACAGTTCGTCACTGCCCTGAGGAAGCCTGCGACCTGTCAGGCGAAACGTCGTCCTCTCAGCCAACGACGCGGCGTCTCCCGGAGAGCCGAGAATTCATGGATTCGAGCCGCAGAAGCTTTCGTGTAAATTGGTATGGAAATGTCAGGACCATGGGGAACGGATCTAATCGCTGGCTAAAGTTCATTTGAAATTTATTCAATCGTAAATTTCGCAGGAACTCTGGGCGATGTGAAGAAACCGAATCCATACATGTAATCAGTTTGCAACACCAAATCTTTTCCCTCTGCTTTTAATCAAAACACCGAATTATCGCAACCCTGTGTTTACGTATGACATAGTACGTGCTAATTTGAAAAGAAACAAAAATTATTCAAGTAATCAAGATGAAAAACCGATTCATAATCACCCATTTTCATTAAAAGCGGGCAAATGGTCGCAGCCCTCTGTAATTAATACACTTTCTGAAATTGAATAATATCTAAAGGAGAAATATAAATAATATTTAATAATATTTTTGACTTTATTATTCAAGTTCTTTATGGTTTACAATATTTCTTGTTTTACCATCTGCTGCAAAAACAAAGAATTTTTTTTGGTTGTCCAACTCAAGAGCATCCAACATACGTACCACTAACCATGAAAAATGAATAGCACGTCCATCAAACTATATTACAACATATCTCCCCCCCCTGAATTTTTAAATGATAATTACTTTTGGACTGAACTATTTTTTTTTTCAAACATATCAACAAGTTATTTCTTTCTACCGCGTTTGTTAAAAATCGGCCTTTATATCATCTGATGAATATAATACAAATCAATATTGAATTCTGAAAAGTTTCTTTAACACAAAATCATTTTCTATTTAGAGACATTTAATTTTGGCATTTCAATTTTTAATCATTAAAATAATATTGTTACTACCCGTGGTTCTTAATATAGCTAGCAGAATGCTACATATATTCCTGCTGTCGCTCCCTCTCTCTCTCTCTCTCTGTCTCTCTCTGTCTCTCTGTCTCCCTCTCTGTCTCTCTCTCTGTCTCTCTCTGTCTCTCTCTCTGTCTCTCTCTGTCTCTCTCTGTCTCTCTCTGTCTCTCTCTGTCTCTCTCTGTCTCTCTCTCTGTCTCTCTCTCTGTCTCTCTCTGTCTCTCTCTCTCCATCCTGCGCCGCCTCACAGGCCAACGCCCGGCGACAAAGAAGTTCAGGTAGATTGGCAATTGCATTTTACTGAAGCGTCGTCTTGTGCATCTGAGCCATCTAGTGGCGTTACAATAATTTATTGTACTATGCCTACATCCTTCGCGCAAGTGCAATCACAAAGCTGACAACGTTTTTTATCGCAATCGGGTGACCAGTATGGCAGAGCATTAAGCGCGCCTGGGGCGGGCCGCGGGGCGCGGGCCATTTGCCTCCTGCAGCCAGGGCGGCTGACGCAGCGCTCCGCCCTTCTGCGCCGCGCCGCGCCGCGCCCTATCTCTGCGGAGCATCTCGGGGGGCGAGAAAGCCTCCGACTGCGTAGAGGCGAGCGCGGGGCCACGGTGAGGGCGACGAAGATGACTCGTTGGCAAAGTACATTGGGTGAAAGAGAACGACGACAACGGAAAGTAAAATAAGACCGGCAATGACGGCGAAGATGACGAAAACAAAAGAAAGAAATAGACGAAAACAAAAGAAAATAACGAGAAAGAAAATGTCGAGAACGGCGAGGTTACGAAGACGGTGAGAACGACAAACATGAGGAGATGGTCGAGAAACAGTACGGCAAGAAGCAAAATTAGGAGATAGACGAGGCTGACGAAGAAGTGGAACAATAGCAAGGACGACGAGGTGGGACGTATCTGCGAAATATCAATTCCTTTGTTGATTGATGTTTTCGGGATCGTCAACTAATATAATCCTTGGTCCCGTAAGTATGGTTAATATTATTTTACGGGATGGGACGATGTTTTTCTCACGCTAGAATGTGAGATTGGGCCCGGACTCGTAGATTGTCTTGCACGTTTTTTTCTCTCCATATATCAGCCCCAACGGGCCTCTGAACTCCCGACTCACCTCTCAACATGTGTGATAGTGCAGTGCATACAAGTGTATGTGTTTATGTGTTTGTTTGTGTGTGTGTGTGTGTAAGGGTGAGGTAACGAACGGTCCGTGGCCTGTTTGTTATAGTTAACTTCCTATCAGAGCAGCAAGGGGCTAGAATTCACTTTAAGTCTTGTGTTGAATTAAACCTAACTTCAGACGTTTCAAAATAAATGTTACGCACTTCTAGGGCTTACAATTCCAACATGATCACGTTTTGTAAATGGACATGTACAAGAAACCCAAATAAAGGAATTAGGCGTATGACATCTGCTCCTCATTGTCAGGCAAATAGTGATCAGCAAAAGCGTTCTTGTTCTTACATGAAACGATTGCAAAAAGCGTTGCCTACTAATCAGCCGTTGAATTTTGTAGCCCCTGTGGGAGAAATGTTGATTATCGTCCACCATCGGGAGTCGAACCCTGGAAGCTTCCGGTCGCAGACAACAGTAGCGCTTCCTCGAAGCCATCTCAGCCGGGGAGGAGGGGCACTGGGGGCTGCGTGGGTTCCAGCGGGGGCGAGGGCGCGAGGCGACAGAGCAACGAAACTGGGGCACCCCTCTCCACGCGCTCTTGCCGGCCTCTTATGAAATTCTTCCCTCCGGCCCGCACCGCCGCCGCCGCGCTATCATTAGAAGTTGGCGCGGGGGCGTGGGGGGCCGGGCGGGTCTTTGGTCAGGCTTTGCGCCAGTCTTTGGGATTAGAGTTTTAATTTCGAGAATAATATTGATTAAATAATTAAAGATGTGGTCATTGCCAACAATATTTTTATTCAATAGCAGCTTTCGATGCTTAGCCATCATCATCAGTTGTCTGCTAGATGGAAGCCACAAAACGACTACGACGTAGTCGTCGCCAGCTGCTATTGAATTAAAAAATATTGTTGGCAATGACAACATCTTTAATTATTTTAAAAAATGCCAAAGATATCTTACCAACAACTATAATATTGATTGTTATTTTATAAATTCAGGATACGGTCACTTCAAGAAATTACTATGGATTACCAATTTTTATATTAGTATCCCATATAACAATGGAATCTTCATGCTGTGAAATGAGAATTTTGTTTCCATAATATGTATTATAGAAAATTCAAAACAATACATTTTTAAAGACTGCTGGCTTTGATTTTGTCATCGATTTTTAATGAAATAATCATAAATAAAAATGTTAATCCACGTTCAGGGAACATGTGTTACTGATGTTCCAATCCCAACATTGACCAACTATACAATAACTAAATTCCAGAAAGAAGAAATGGGGTTTGGAATGAGCCACCTTGTGTGAAAATTTAATTACACTGTGCCTTTTTAATAAAACTTTATAGTTTGGGATTGATGCTAAGAAGTGATCACGATTAATGCATTTATAAAGGTTATTTCCTTTTTAATTATTATTTCTTCTTTAAAAATGCGTACATTGTTTCCTGACTCACTGTTTTTGGACCACTAAACTTGTTAATTGTCTAGACTAATTTGAACTTCTTTGAACACTGCAAGTAATAATTAGAAATTCAATGAAATAACAATAATGTGCATAAATACAGTGAATTTCAATTTGGCCTCTTGATCATATTCCATATTCTAAAGGACTGCATGAAATATTTTTATTACAGGAGGCCATGTGCTCCTTCCAAAATGTTAATGTGCCCACACATCTTGTTTTTACTATGTGAACAAATTTACAGCGTTCTCAGATGCAAAACTGGTATCTTACTTTTCAGGATCTCTTGGAACTGAGAAAACGTAATTAAATTTGGCTTCATTGTTCTGTTTTGTTTTTTGTGACCTAGAGCACTTGTGAGCTATTGCTTATTGCTGAGATTTGTTCATTATGACACTATAAAAAGATCATAATTATTTCAAATATAATGTAGCAGTTGCAAATGTATCCATCAAGTGTTGTCATATCAATTTCCAAAATGTATGTATTTCAAATGCTACCACATTTGATCATTTTCCCGCTGCAAAACTCATTAGATTAATGTGACTTAGTTTTATTGAATTAATTTATTCAGACCCTCATTTCAATGGAGTAATTTGCAACGTGCACCACACTTCTGTCCATAATTAAAGGTTAAAACTAATTAATTAGTTTCATCAAATGCGAAAAACTTAAACTTTCTTATACTTGTGGCTGCGGGCCATAAGTTGCAAATGACTTAAGTAAAACAAGGGACCAAATAAATCAATACAGAAAAATGAATTACCAATAATCGTATTTAAAAATATTCTATATGAACGTGTTTTGCTTAATTTTGTTTTGTTTTTTGTTGGGTAGGAGGCTTAATTTCACCATTTGGTATTAAATGTTAGTAGAGGAAATATTTGGCAAAATATGAAAGAACTTTTTTCAGAATTAATCTTAATGTATCTAATTCTATTCAGCAATTATTTTTAGAGTCACGTTGACAATTTTTGCATATTACTTTAAGTAACATTTTTTTGTATTAAAATTTACAATTAAAAGGTATAGGTATAAAACAAGACATGTCTCGATGCAAACAAATTGGTTTATGTTATAATTCCATTGTTGGTATAAACATTTTTTGTAGTAACTGCAGTGGAAAAAACTTCGGTTGTAGAACACCTCACCGAAGTTCCACCACGAAGAGAGTCAACCACGAACTGCAACCATTTTGAGGGTACTAGGTCGACAAGAGGACCATCAGACACAGTGGTGGTTTAGGACCCCACAGAGGTTCTCACATGGCGCTTCGGTGCGACAACCGCAATAATAGCTGAGCCATTGATTCTGGTAGGGTAACAGTATTTCAATGTGCGCTAACCACCCTTTATAATAATGATAAATTAATATATCATAATAAAAATATAATTATAATTATAATATAAATTAATATCATAATAAAAATATAATTTTCAGTGTACAAATTGCCGCGCAAATATCAATTACAATCACAAATTCGAGCTCTGGCGTATGTGCATTCCAATATGTCGTTGAGGTTTTATTGAATCAACAAGGTTCCATTGGTAAGAGCCAACAGGCGATATGGCCACAAGAGCACAAAAAGTGTGCAAAGTGGGAATCATACACACACTTTTGCTTTTTGTACTGAAAAGTACTGAAGTCGCCTCATCAAAACGATCTCAAAATTCCCGTAGTAAAATTCCTGTTTAAATTTCTTTTGCTGTAACTATGCACATAGTATTAAGGTTTATTAGCGCTTTCCAAACGATGATGAAGAATGTTGCAAGAGGAAAGTTTGTAACCCAAAATCCCGAAAAACGGATGTCCCTATGGGTGGATGAACGAATGAACCACGCATAACTGTCAAACTAGACGATTTTGAGCTGAAACTTGGTAATTTGAGCGTTAATATCTGCATATGCTCTTCCGGAGATAGCCGAGTCATTTAATATTTGGAGTCACTTGACATAAAACAATTCCGGTATTTCCATTTTTTCTATGACAAAATGTTTTCTTCAATTTTTTATTTTTATTTTTTATTTATTTTTTATTTTTATTTTTTTGCTCGAAAAGAAGAAAGTGCTGTTGTAGGTGTAGTATAGCTCAGAACTTAATTATAACATCTGGCATTTAGAAAATTGTAAAAATCTTTATATTGAACACACCAAGGGATTTCGTTTACAACGTGTTTGAGGTTTCTAAGCAATGAAATTTCGTCAATTTTGCTTTGCATGAAAAGTAGCGCGCCCCAGATGTAAAGCTTGCTCTCTTTAGCGATATATATAAACACCAAAGGGTATAGCCGAATAAAGGAATGAAAAGTGCCCCCAAACCAAATCCATAATCGTGATTCTCAAATGAAAGAGAATAAGAAATGCCGTAGATTTCCACAAATTCATATTTCTAGGGTAATCTGTTGCAGAGATACAACGAAAAACGTGTTTTTCATGTTTTATTTTGGTCTCAGCTTCTATTGCATGTATCCGGCAAAAAAAAGGAGTTGAAGATACGTTGAAAGAACGTTGGATTTGAAGGTATTTTTCTCAATAAATTTTGGCGCCAAATTCAATTAGAAAAAAATTGAAATTAATTTTCGACGTGATGACGTTGGAGTATTTAATTATTTCCTTAGAATGTCTCAACATTCGACAACACATTTTTTCAGATTTTTAAATAATGTAGACGACTGTGAAAACAATTCAAACCAATTTATCAGTTTAAAAATTTGAAATTAGCACCAAAATGTGATCGAAAAAGGTTTCACCAAATTTAAACACAGCTTCAATAATGACATATGAATTCAAAATCTTATAGATGTTACATCGATTATGTACCAAACTCAATCGAAATATCCACGATGGAAAGAGATGGGTGGGCTCTTGCGCATCCGACTTCAGCCAATGAGCTTCAGGCACCAGTTGGGCTTCAGACGCAAAGATTAGCGGGAGCTTTAAATGCTAAAATTATCACTACATTAAAGCAAAAAGAGATACGCACTTTTTTTAAATATTGTACATTTCATTTCAATTACACCATCATTGTGTGTTTTTTCGTTGGTCACCGTTTAAAATTGTCACTTTATGCCACTTTCGAAATGTTTCTCAACTCTTCTCGCTCCCCATACAACACGGAGGCCAACGACTCGCTTTTCAACTGAACACGTGGTCCCGCAAACTGGTGCTGCGGAGAACGAGCAAACACCGGTGTAACGGAGGAGACCACCCATCTCTTTCCACTGCAGGAGCGAAACAATATTATGAACGTGCAAACGGAAGTAGTACCCTGAGGTGCTGCTCCCTTGATATGATTTATATTAGAAACAATACACAAACCTAAAAACAAAGGGGATTTGATGATTTTATTTCGATGATATAAAAACTTTCAACATAAAAACACAAACATTTGTCAGCATTAGAATGAAAGTCATGCAAGTAAGTGAGATTTTCAATAATGTAAATACAAACTGTTTAAACATAGGTGATAAAACATTTTCCTATTATATTTTGGCGCGAATTTCAACTTTTTAATATATTTCAATTTTTTCATCTATTTATATTGGGTGACGAAAGCGATTGACCGAAATACCTTCAAGTTCAAATATTTTTCCACGTCTCTGAAATTTTTATCAGCTCGATATATGCAATAGAAGCTGAGACCGAAATAAAACATGAAATTTTTTTTCGTTGTATCTCTGCTACAGATTGCCTTAGGAAGCTGATTTTTGGGACATCTACGGTATTTTTTATTCTTTCATAGAATCACGATTATCGATTTGGTTTGAGGGCAATTTTTACCCCCTTACTCACATAAGTTCTTCTAATGAAATCTTCAGATTAATAAAATGAACACATCTGCCGTCACATGCTAAATACGTCGTTTGTTTGTGTCAAAAGGTTCTTCATACAAGCCTTGGTCTACTGCGAGCATATGTAAACGTGAGGACAGAGTTAGGGAAAAAATATAGAGAATATTTTTAATTCGAAGACGCGTGTTTTCAAGTGCAAAGATTAGTTACGTCTCAAAGTAATTTCTAGCACTCTTATGACACAAGTGTTCTTTGACCAAAAACAATCAGTCATTGTAATTAGTCGTATAATAGCAAAATGTGGTGTCGCTGACGCTGTGAACTGTGTTAAAAATAGTTTCATGAGTTGACAAAGTCTTTCATACTTCATTATTTCAAGCTCAGCTTTGTTCATATACTCGTATTTTCAGTACCTGGCATTGGACTTACCAATGAATCGTAGTAGCTGATAACTTTATACTACCGTTCAAACGTGCCCAACACCAAATAGCCATTGTGTGTTACGTCCATACGGGATATGAATTGGTCTTATTGCAATTTCAAAATTATAATCGTCGTAACAATTACTTGCAGGTTTAGATGCCAAGAGTTAAGTTCGTACAGCTACATTTTTACGCTTTATTGGTAATACGCACAAAAATGCACATAGCACATTTGCATTAGCACAAATGCTAAATGCAAAAATTCAGATCATTCCCAATTAGCTCCAACAATTCTGTGACATCTTTTACAACTACATTTGGTTCTTCCCCAGATTTCCTAAACACTTCCTTATTTTTCTCTCCTAATTTTTGAAAAGATTAAAACTTGAGAAACTTAGTTTAATTTGTGTTCACTTCTGCTTCAGGAATTGCTCCATTTATCATTTTGTTTGCGTTTTCTAGGGTTGCATTTGGATCTAAGGTTAAAAGATGGCTGTTTAGTGAAAGTTTATGTGAATAAGTTGTTAGTTTAAATGAATAAAAATAAGTTGTGGGACACTTTCAATTGAAAATCGGTATTTTCACACTTATGTAAGAATTTAAAAGTTTAAAGTGGAACACATCATTCATTGTCGAGCATTATTCACAGTTTTGTTTTCTCCATATTAACTAGATATTCAAGGAAATTCTTCAATATTCGTAGGTTTCCGCCAATTTTTTTTTTTTAATACGATAATATTTAGACTCTAAATTGAAATCAAACTGCAGCCATAGAGCAGCAATTCAACAAGAGTGCGCGTGAACGTATTGCGCAGGTTTCAACATGCGGTGGCCGCAAGTCACGTGACTTTGGGACACCGGTAGCTTGTTTTGCGTCGCGTTGTCATTGTGTGTACCTTGGCGTGGCTGATTGGTTATTTCTGGCGTTACAGGTAATTATTTGGGGCGTTTGGAGATTTGCTTACTGCAAAAGATCCACACGTGTTTTGAGCTTTTGGTTGAGAACTCATGGTTCATATTGTGTTTTGCTTGCAACGTGCATTGAACTGCGGTCCTGAACTGTGCATTGAGTAGTGCCAATTGACTCATATGTACTAGCCATCAGTAGACAATCTTGAAACTAGATTGTCTCCCTGCGTTGTGGACATTGTAACGCCATTTGGATGATTTGTAGTAAAATATTTGGAAGTTGGAAAAGTTGTTTGTGTTGACTGTATAGAATTTGCTGACTGATAGTGCATGAACGGATCATATTCTTCAATTCACGAAGATGAACCATGGACGAAAATAACCCTTCTACAGATGTAAAAATCTGCAAAAGAGCAGAGTACAAGTAAGAATACTTCAAGGGAGAGGTGGACATTTTTCAAAACGGCAGCTTTACACTACAATTGTAAAAGATTTCGAGAATAGCAAATAATTTCGGTTTTTTTGTAATTTAACTTCATATTAATTGGTCAAGAGGCCATGCTGAATCATAGGATATATTTTAATTAAGACAATATTATTTAAATATATTTAAATTAGGTTAAAACATATAGCAAGAGAAAGATCCAAATTTTCCAGAAAAATAGAATGTAGATGCAGTTAATAATAAACATTATTTTTTATTTAGAGCGGATTCAATGTGTATGTATTATTGATTAGGTAGTATATAGTAATGTATTTACTGGTGAAGTTATATTTGTTAATGTTAGTAGTATTTTAGTGGTTATAGTTTGTATGATTGTAAGCATTTGATTTTTATTAGTAAATTCTTTGAAAGTATGTAATTCAGCTGTCGAGTCCAAAGACCCAATTTCCGATCAGGTTTTTGTCCAGTTTCCACTGATCCATGAGCAAAGTGCGAAGATGGCCCCTTGTTTTTGCTTCTGGACGTAAATGTAGCTTTACTATGCGCACATTTTGTCTGCAGCACTCCTTTTGCTTATAATGGTAGGCGTAAAACCTATGTTATGTTACTGTGCTTGGTAGTGATACAAACAAATAAACTAAAACATGCAGTTATTTATACGATGAAATAAGTTTTGATATAACTTGGCAAGGGAAAATGTTCTAATGTTCGTTGAACATGTTTGGGAAAGAGATTAGCTCAAGACAAATGTGTTGCAGATAGGTACCTCTCCCCGTATGTTCATATACAATGTAATTTACTCTTTTTGACTAAATAAATCAAATATATATCAAAATAAAAAGATTTGTTTTCCCCTCTACAAATCCTGAAATATTTTGATAATCTGTTATTATGTGTCTGATTGGATTACCAATAGCAGATGTCTAGCATGAAGTAGTAACAGAAAACATGGATTAATGGACTCTCATGGATTAAGTTGGTATTTTACAAATATTTTTTTATTTATTGCCTTACACTTGCTAAAACAGGTGTAGTGGGGTACGCGCGTTGAGGACGTGACGCTAACTGAATGTTGAGTTTACGCATACCCACACAAGAAAAAGCGCATGATACACACAACTAAATGTACCAGACGTTGACAAGATGTTTGCACAAATTTTCAAAATTTTTCGGAATTTAGGTAATAATTAGTCTTTAATTTCCGGCAAAACGTCTTGTAATTTACTTTTTTATGTATCAGCAATTTTGCATGTGTAGGTATGGCTAATTTGACATTAAGGTCGCGTAACCCTGTTTAGTGGTTGATTTTGATGTTGCCGCAATTTTTCATGAAATTTCGAACTTTGGTTTAAATTAGTCTTTAATTCGGGCAAACGTTGGTACATTTAGTTTTATGTTTCATGCGCTTTTTCTTGTGTGGGTATGCTAACTTTAAGTTAAGTTGCGTACCCAACTTTTAGTGTTAAACTATGTTTTTCTAGTGTTCCGATTGGGCATTAAGAAAAAGAACATTTTTAAGTTTTGGTAAAATTAGTCATTAATTAGAACAAAAATATGGATACGATTTTTCATATGTGGATAAATGGTATGCTACTTTAACGATATGCAATATACACATCTCCGCACAGGTACACGTCCGCACCACTCCCAAGATATTTACCTGAAATACTGGATAAGTGATTGATGTATGTGAGTTTTCACACTTGGAGGTCGATAGTAGTATATGTTTACCATAGTCCCTATAACACCACAATGTAGCATATCTTGCTAATATTAACAATTTCAATTACTTTTTCCAAACATTTACAAACTGTGGCATCGTAGTGAACAGTGATTGATTGTTTCAGAATGAATAAACGCCCTTTTCATTACATTATTTGGAGACAATATTAAATGAACACGAAACAATTTTTGGGGTTTTCCATTTTTTGCAAACGCAAATATGTAGCAACTTAAGTTGAA
>BOPP01000138.1:588760-601989 GCA_017312745.1 Gryllus bimaculatus
TTCACTTAAGTTGCTACATATTTGCGTTGCAAAAAATGGAAAACCCAAAACATTGTTTCGTGTCATTTAATATTGTCTCCAATAATGTAATGAAAAGGGGTTTATTCATTCTGAAACAATTCAATCACTGTTCACTACGATCCACAGTTGTAAATGTTTGGAAAAGTAATTGAAATTGTTTAATTTAGCAAGATATGCTACATGTGTGTTATAGGGACTATGGTAAACATATACTACTATTCACCTCAAGGTGAAAACTCCATACATCACATCACTATCCAGTATTTCAGTAAATATCTTGAGTGTGCGGACGTGTACCTGTGCGAGATGTGTTATTGCCATGATCGTAAAGTAGCATACCCATTTATCACAATATTGAAAAATCGTATCCATAATTTTGTTCCAATTACTGACTAATTCTATACCAAAACTTAAAAATTTTTTACTTCTAATGCCAATCGAACACTAAAAAACACTATTTAACACTAAAGTGGGTACGCCAACTTAACTTAAAGTTAGATACCCACACAAGAAAAAACGCCATGAAACATAAAAACTAAATGTACCAGACGTTTGCCCGAATTAAAGACTAATTTAATACCAAATTCGAAATTTTGAAAATTTGCGCAACATCGAAATATTCAACACTAAACGTGGTTACGCCTACCTTAATGTCAAATTAGCCATACCTACACATGAAAATGCATGATACATAAAAAAGTAAATGTACAAGACGTTTGCCCGAATTAAAGACTAATTATTACCTAAATTCGAAAATTTTGAAAATTTGTGCAACATCTGGTCAACGTCTGGTACATTTAGTTTGTTGTATCAATGCGCTTTTCTTGTGTGGGTATGCTAACTCAACATTCAGTTAGCGTCACTCTCAACGCGCGTACCCCACTACACCTGTTTTAGCAAGTGTAGGGCAATAAATAAAAAAATATTTGTAAAATAAATTATCTCCATGAGAGTCATTAATCCATGTTTCTGTTACTACTCATGCTAGACATTCTGCTATTGGTAATCCACATCAGACACATAATAACACAGTTATCAAAATATTTAGATAATTTATTTTACAAATATTTTTTATTTATTGCCCTACACTTGTAAAACAGGTGTAGTGGGGTAAGCGGTTGAGAGTGACGCTAACTGAATGTTGAGTTAGCATTCCCACACAAGAAAAGCGCATGATACAACAAACTAAATGTACCAGACGTTGACCAGATGTTGCACAAATTTTCAAAATTTTCGGATTTAGGTATAAATTAGTCTTTAATTCGGGCAAACGTCTTGTACATTTACTTTTTTTATGTAATCAGGCAGTTTTTCATGTGTGGTATGCGCTAATTTGACATTAAGGTAGGCGTAACCACGTTTAGTGTTGAATATGTTCGATGTTGCGCAAATTTTCAAAATTTCGAATTTGGGTATAAATTAGTCTTTAATTCGGGCAAACGTCTGGTACATTTAGTTTTTATGTTTCATGGCGTTTTTTCTTGTGTGGGTATGCTAACTTAATGTTAAGTTGGCGTACCACTTTAGTGTTAATAGTGTTTTTTAGTGTTCGATGTGGGATTAGAAGAAAATTTTTAATTTGGTGTATAGATTAGTCATTAATTGGAACAAAATTATGGATACTTTCAATATTGTGATAAATGGGTATGCTAACTTTACGGACATGGCAATAACACATCTGCACAGGTACACGTCCGCACACTCAAGATATTTACTGAAATACTGGATAGTGATGTGATGTATTGAGTTTTTCACTTGAGGTGAATAGTAGTATATGTTTACCATAGTCCCCTATAACACACATGTACATATCTTGCAAATATTAAACATTTCAATTACTTTTCCGAAACATTTACAACTCTGGATCGTAGTGAATAGTGATTGAATTGTTTCAGAATGAATAAACCCCTTTCATTACATTATTGGAGACAATATTAAATGACACGAAACAATGTTTTGGGGGTTTTCCATTTTTTGCAGCGCAAATATGTAGAACTTAAGTGAATTTTGTACAGCTAAATCCCCCATATATCTAATTTTCGGCTAGCTGCACGAATTTTTAAAGATATATCAAACATTTTCAAGCTCCTTTTCAATCATGTACCTTGTGACTTGGATGTTTTCTGCATAACTTCATTTAATCGTATTTTCCCCTCTCTGCCCTTTAAATTTTTCTCTTTTTTTTCGTTCTCCATTTTCCTTTTCCTTCTTTACGTTCCCTTCTTTTCGTTGCCTTTTTACGTTCCCTTTTTTATTCCCTTTTTACTTTCCCTATTCCGTTTTATCCCAACCTCTTTCTCCCTATCCTCCCTCTTCCCCCCCACCCTCCTCCTTTTAAACATCTCCCCCTTTTACACCTCTCCCTCTCATTCCCCTCTCTGGCTTTCTGTCTCTGTTAACCCTCACTAATTTTCCGTCACAGGCTTTCCCCACACCGGCTTTCCCCACACCGGCTTTCCCCAATTCTGTTTCCCCACTCTGTTTCCCCACTCTGTTTCCCCACTCTGTTTCCCCACTCTGTTTCCCCACTCAGTTTCGCATAAGGGTTGATTGGGGAGTGGCCGGAGGAGGCGAGGTGTCGTGGATGGCCGGCTGCGTCGCCTCGCCCGCCTCACTCGCCTCGGGCGGGCGGCGCCGTGCAGCGTCGGGTTACGCCAAATTGCTGACATTGTGCTAAGGCGCCCGAGAGCTGTCGAGCGGCCTCCGCCCCCGGCCGGTCGCAAACAACGCGCACGCACCGCGCCGCGCCGCGCCAGCGCACGCCGAGGCAACACGACGCGCCGCCTCCCCCCCCTCCCCCCAATTCAGACAACAAAGCCAAGGGGAAGGGGGCCCGTCCCCCCACGTTTCACTTGGCTACTGGGAACCCATCAAAATGGGATAGTTGTAGTCTTCTCACACTAACTCACACTTGTGATTTCGATTAATCGATTGCAACTCGAACAACGAAATGAAGTCGTGACCAAACGATGACAGGTAAGCGTACTTCTGAAATTGTATGGATATTTTGTGTACATGCTTTATGCTTATTAATAAGAGTAAATTTTAAAAGATCTCCAGTCCTTTAATTCTCATTTACAGAATATATATCAAAATTTGTTTGAGTAACCAAATCAGTCTAGTTTTTAAATGAAAACCATTAATGTTTCACAAACGTAGTTTTTGAAAAAGATTTTCGAGTCTCATCCCTCCTTGCACTCAACGAACGAAAGCGCCGCGAGAACGGGGGACGAAATACTGAAAAAGCTAAGTCGTGCATTGCGTAGTCTTCTCTTACATCGACTTTCCATGGCATCGATATCTTGATGAAATCGCATACCATGTTCGTCATTCACATCCCCAATATTACGTGGGAAAATATCCAAATGGTAATGAAGGAAATGTAATTTCAGACATGTTCTACCGCATAGCCTTGCAACAGTCCAACTTTTGTTCCGACAATTCCTTGTAACTCTCAGACATTACGTTTTCAAAGAAATTGTCACGTAGATCTTTCAATGCCAGGGAAGGTGCATTCTCAGTATCCGTCCGTTCTTTAATTTTTGCAGAACTAATCGCATGAAATACAAATAGCAAAGTTTGAAAACCCTGGACAACATTGTCTATTGGTTTCACAAAATTCTTCAGAAAACGTACGAATGGAAACATTTCTTAGAAAACACAACTCGTTTTCAGATTGCCAACATGGGTTTCGAAAATCAAAATCTACGGAAACAGACATATTTTCTTTTCTTAAAGGTGTCGCCACATACATTGAGCAAAATGAAGCACCTATTGGAATATTTTTAGTTCTTTCAAAGCTCTTGACGTCATTGATCATACCATTTTATTCTCAAAATTACCTTCATATGGATTTCGTGGTGTTGCTCTAGATTGGTTATGTTCATACCTCAAACAACGATCTCAGAGAGTAGAAATACCTTACTGGAATAATGGAACATTATGTACACATCTTTCTGATTGTTTGCCAATTGTATGTGGAGTCCCGCAGGAATCGATTTTAGGCCCTATTCTCTTCCTACTATACGTAAACAATATGTCCTCGACGATTAGAAACGGAAGAAGAGTTCTCTTTACGGATGATATGAATATTCTTTGCAATAAAGAAACTGTAAATAGTGCAATATCATATCTTTCAAATCCCACCCACGTGATTCTTGTAAGCCTCTCTTTATTGATCTAGGTATTTTACCATTACCTTGCCTCTTCACATATGAATTAATGGTTTTGTCAAAAATGACTTACTTAAGGGCGAGAATATTTTTTCAGTAAAGGCCGTTGCCTATAATTAGAACACTGGACATAGTAATCATATTCATCAGGTGACAGATTCAACAGCTCACTACGAAACAACTACTTATTTTAGAACACCTTGCCAGATGACATTAAACGATTAAATTCGATACAAAAGTTGAAGCCCCAAGTAAAATATTTTCTGCTGCACTACTGGTTCTATAGAATGAAAGACTATACCGAGCATCCAAAAGGAAAGTATTATTAATTTTAACAATGACATTTAATGTATTATATATCATTTGGATTGTATAATTGTAAAGAACCTGCAACAAGTACTTGTACCTGTAACAAGTAACCTGTAACAAGTACCTGTACTTCAGCTTCTGGGTCAATGACCCCCATCTCGATTAGGTTTTCATCCAGTTTCCATTGTCCTCGAGCAAATGCTGAGATGGCCTCTTGTTTCTCTTGTAGATATAAATGTAACTTCAAATTAACTTCTCCCCATAGCACATCACACACAGTTTTTAACTGTTTTGAACCTAAATAAATAAATAAAATAAATAAATAAATAAATAAATAAATAAATAAATAAATAAATAAATAAATAAATAAATAAATAACCCTATTTTAGATGGAGTGGTGGTAACAAAACACTGTCTTTGTCTACAAAGAAGTTCACGCGATCCTTTTTTTTAGAATCAAACATTTCTCTCAAAAGTCACTCTTCGATTAAACAAGAGTCTTGCCTACTGTCCCAGTGGCTTAAGAAACAGCAATATTTTGTATAACGAGTATGCATTTCTAGAAGAAAATACACATCATTCTTCCGGATTGTGAATCATCCCAAAGTTTGTAAGCAGGACATTTATGTCTACCACTACAATACAATACAATCTACCACTACAATACATTACAGCATGTCATTACAATGAATGGTGTTTGGTTGCAACAGGTTCTTTTCTTGAACACGAGACCCAAGTGATTCGGCTCCTCTCTTTGAAGATTGAGATCTCTTACAAGATGTTTCAATTCCACCTGGGACAATTACTGTGATTGTAGCCGTGCTGCGGATTACATGTGATCACGATCTTCATGATTTTCGTGATCTGTTGGTTTGTTATCACCCTCGTCTGTTTCATTTTCCAGTGTTCATTCCAATGGTGGTTTTGGAAATCATAATTGGTTTAACAAAAGTATCAATCTGACGTGGTGTCTAGGTTCCCTTCACAATTGTGGTATTGAAAATGGCATAGATGCGTGGCTCCATGCAACCGGCCTCTTAAATAGATGTGAACAACGGTTCTGCGGTACCCAACACTTGCCCTCATCTACCTTTGGTTCAAAATGAACTCGTACGCCTTTTTGACTATCAGAAAAATGGGATGCCTCTAGTTGTCAATTTGCTGCACACAAAACAGGAAATATTTGGTGAATTAACACACTTCCTAGACAACGTGGAGTATTAGACAATATTCTTCACGTAAGCACAAACAATATTCTTCACGTAAGCGGATTTAGACACTTCAAGAATAAATCCTGTGAGGTCTCACTATCGATTGACTGATGCAGCTACAACTTTCCTCTACCTATTCCAAGTGACTGAATCGCCCTATCCTCTCGACTCCCATCACCAGGCAAAATCGCATTCGTAAAGGAACTAAATGCCACAAGCGCCACAACATAAATACTCGCAGCAGAGCATCGAGAGCAGATAAAATTGCGGCTCCATAAGAAAGTTTAGGTGAGAGCGAACAATGGTTTTCACCAATGTCATCAGGGCTCATAAATACATAACAATTACATACTCTTGTTTTGCGACAAATTTCAATGTCGCACTGTGTAATTTGTAGAAATTGCCATTAGATTTTTAATAACAGGATAACACAGCAAAATTTGCAGGAATCGCGGCTCTGTAAAGAGTCCACATATAATAGTAAACAAAAAGGTAAAGTATATGTCGAACCCAGGTTTGTAAAGTCAATGGACATTTTTTTGTGGAGATTGAAATAACAAAATTAATCAATATTATAATAATCTAATATACACCATTAATAATTAAATTAGTAAAATCGTGGAATTTTTCAAATAACCATCCAATGAGCAAGAAGAATATAATTAGAACACTAGTAGAAAAAGCGAGACTTCTCAAATCTCTCAAAGAATATTACGTTAATTTTTTGTCTTTTAATAATCATGACGCCAAATTCAGCAGAATAATGAAGTAATCAAATCATTTAATACCAAATTTAAGATACAATTTCATGACTGAATAAAATGTACAATAATACGTGACGTAACATTTTGCAATAATAGATTTGCAATAATAGATTTGCAATAATTGATATTGCAATAATTGCAATAATAGATTTGTTACCAAAAGAAGCCTTAGCATCGTTCTCGTTCGTTAATAGAAATTGGAAGATTGCCTATTGAAACTACTAAAGTATGGCACATGCCATCCTCGCAAACCTTCGATATTAACCCTGAAAGACTGGTAGAAATTTCGTTCAAATAACGACAGACTAAATTGCAAACAGGAAAGACCTGAGATTGCTGAGCAAGTTTGCTCTATATAGTCTTTAGAGAATGCCTTGCAACTTTCTCTAAACATTGTCTAAGTGGACAACTCGGCTTGCTTGCAAGTGTCGAAGCCTCGCACTGGTAATTTATTCTACAACCTCCCCAAAGCGCTTCCGTCGCGAGCTTCAGTTAATTGGCATCAGCCGCCGAGCCCAGCGCTCTGCCCCGGCTGCGGCCGCGGCGCGAACCCACACAGACCCAGCGCGCAATTGAAGGCGTTATTTCTGCAATTTCGGTTTTGATGCAATAGACGCTTTCAGAGGTAACATCCGGAACCGTTTTTGTGAAGGGAAGAGATTACTATTTTATGCATTGAGACGCGGGATTTTAACTGAAACCTGTAAATACAATTCATAATACAATTTACAGATTAAATGCTGTCGTACAAGTTCATAGTCGATGCTAATTTGCACCACTAGTTTTAGACAATAAGTTATATACTTATAAATAACTCTTAAAGTCTGTTTAGACCTACTGCATAGCGATCTAGGGCAGTAGCCGTAAACTCAATATCCAAATCATCCAAAGATTACAGTCTAAAAAGAACCAATGCCAATTCTCCAAGGTATATTGGGAAACGATGTAATTGACTGATTTCAACGGATGGTGAAGAAATACAACATTATAGTTTTAAATATATTCGAAAATCAAGAAATCATACCAATATATTAGCCATACGTAAGTTAGATATTAGCTTAGTAATAAGACGCCATAAAAACATTCAAGTCTCTGATACAGAAACAATCTACATATTTTGTAGTGTAATGCGTGTACCTGTTGTTTTAATAGTCCCCTATTACAAATGTTACAAATTTGCAACTCCATTGATAATTTTATTTGTCAACAAATTTATTTTTTGTTCAAATGTATGAAATGATTGTAAATGAACGTTTAACTTAAACTAGTGGTGGTACAGAATGGCACAGACATTCCCGTATTAGTTTTCTATTTCCTTTGGTCTCAGCTACATATTCGAAATTGCCACATACTATGCCCAACAACCATATATCGCCGCCCAAAGAACTGTTTCTTAAGTCTTAATTTTTCGTTTTTCAAATAGAACGGAAATATTATTTTAAGAATACTATATAACTGTAAAAAATCGTCCTAAATGGCAATTTCCTTTGAAGAATGGGAAGCCGTTTTTACGAAAATGGCGTTGAAGCGCTAATTCTGTAACTGTAAATTCGAAATTTGAAGCTATTTTTCACAGAAACGTTTGGAGTTTTCGAAAAACTTAATTTGGAGTCATTTAAAGTAAAGTCACAAATACAATAGTGTTTGCAAATTGCTACAAATGTTGATATTCATGGTGTGAGAGATCTTTCAAAAAAATTACATTTGTGTAATTTTTTGAAAAAAAAAGAGTACCCCAAAGTGTGCTTTACACCATATTAAATAGCGCAATGAACACTATCTGTTAGTACTGACTGCCAAATTGCTTCAAATTTGGCGCCTTGTTTTTTAATAGGGCATTTTTTACGTTCTTTGAAGGCGCTTCAGATGAAAGGATTATACAGTTCAAACTTGGCGCTTCTCTGTTGAGCAAATACTCATTTCTTTCGTACAAAGTTCCTTGACGTAGATTGTCAGCTGCTTCCAGTTCGGAGCGTCACCGAAAGATCGCATCAGCTCCTGGGCAGCCCCGCGTATAAACGACGAAATCATTTAATTTCATTTGGACAAAGGTAACTGTGACAATTTCTTCAATACTCATTAATTCATTCTCCAAGTAACAATCTTTGTCAATTGTATGTCGTCTCTTTTCCAGAACACTCTTGTCTGACAAAAAATTACCGATATAAGAGGCGATACTTCATTGCAGCTTCTATTGATTGCTCTCCCAACTGTATCTTCGAGTATTTCGCTGCCTCAACACTATCCGTTCGAAAAGTTTGAAGAGAAAGAATTGTCTAAAAAAAGTATTTTATGATAAAATGGCGTTTGGACGTTTCTAAAAATGTGACATTTTGAGAAAGTGTTCACAGAAAACTGTTGAGTTTTCGAGAAGCTTTATATGACATTATTTAAAGCACATGTTCTCATCAGAATAATAAAAGCAAATAGTCATATTGTAAATATTCACGACGTTGGAGGCGAGTAAACTGTAATTGATATTATTTAAAGTACTTGTACTCATAAATATAAAAATGTGAACAAATTCCCGCTAATGTAAATATAAATGACAAGTTAAAAAATTACAGTTTTGTAAATTCCGAAAAACAAAAGAATAGAGCAACATTGTGTATATGTCATATCATGTTTTCGTTACTTTTTTAAATTGCACATATTGCTCGCAATATTGCGCGAAAACTGCTAAAATGTTCAAGAAAATGCACATGATCTTAATGAAAGAACTGAAAGTGGAGAACAAATTTTATTTGAAAGCAAAAGCTCTATCTTCAATTTTGTAGTTGTAGGAAGACGCAAAAAATAGTTGGAACTTTTGCAATTATCGAAAATTCAGAGTTAACCGTAGAAATCGAACCCATTCCACTTTTATAAGTGTATATAACTCTATTATTACAAAAAATGAAAGAAAACATTTGCAGCCATTTTGAGAAAATTTTAAAATGTCCCGAGGTCTTCATTTAAAGTACCTTCAAATATTTAAGGACGTATTTCAAAATATCGAAGCTTCGTGCTGAACCAGATGGACAGAGGTTTCTTTAATTTGAAAAAAATCCTACGCCTCGTTTAGGCTCTAGTGGTGATCACAGACGGACAGGCCGACAGGCGGATAGGACGTTTTAAAAAGAACTACTTTTTAGGTATTAGGGGACCCCAAAACGCATATTTCCGTTGAAATATCGAAATCGATATTCCGCTTCATTGCATAATTTGCCATATACTACGTTTAGTTCTCCGTATATACGTACGTATATGGGAAAGTAAAAAATGCACCATAGATTTTACCTTTACTAAGATATCCTATGACTTGTTACAAAATTAGTGGCGCTACAGAATGACGCAGGCTTTCTCGTACTAAATAGTTTCCTATTCTCGTGCATCTCTTCGATTGTGCCGCACGCCCTTTCACAGCTGCCATTTATTATTGCCTAAAAGACTTATTTTTTAACATTTTCTCCATTTTTTGATCCCTTAATAGTAGGATTAAAATACATATTTATGAATAATACAGAAAAATAGAAACTGAACCTCCATGTAAATTATCATTGAAAAGTTCAGAACTATTTTTCAGAAAATTTTCTTTAAAAGTTTATGAAAATGAGAATCTTTAAGCCCATTTCCAGCACTTTGAAAGTTTCTGAATCTTTATCTGTAATCATTTGAAGCACTTGTATTCATAAATGCAAAAGTGTTCGTAAATTGCATAAAATGTAAATATTAACGTGGCAGGTATTTAAAATACTATATTTGTGTATTTTTTGAAATATCAAAATAATACCCCAAAATGGGGCTTATTCAAGTCATTCAATGAATGTTGGTCTATATGCCGAAAAAGGTTAAACGAAAAAGTTGCAGTAATTTTTGAAAAAAACCTGATTTTAATATTGCTCCTTCATTCAAAATTGTGCAAAAACTACTCATATTCCCAAAACTGCACATGTTATTAGTTAAAGAACTAATTGTCAGGAGCAAGTTTTATTTGAAGAAAAAATATCTGTATCCAATAATGAATTTGTAAAGTCCAAAATATTTCAAACGTTTACAAATTTTGAAAATTCAGAGCTAACAGTTAAAACGAATTTACGTGTACTTATAACTATGCTTCACTTTGTGCTTTAAATATATTTAAAGGAAAGTTTGAAAAACATTTTTGAGAAAATATTGAAAATGCCCTTGAGACTCCTTGTTAAGTACTCCTGGAAATCAAAATATCCGTTTCAAAGTGAAGGAGCCGCGTCATCAGCAAGGAAGTTCAGGAAGCATTAATTTTGATACAAATCCTACCTGCGGTTACAGACGTTTTCTCTGTAACAAATAGTACCCACAATAACTTTTCAAGTACCCACAAAGCGTGAATTCGGATTATACTATGCATTATAAAAAGTAATTTACTCCATCTACAAGCAAGTGCTATCCGTTTTTCAAAAGCAGAAAACAGATTTTTCTGCGGAAAAATCTCACTGCAATCTCCACTGTATTTGAGTGTAAACAGTATTTGAGTGTGCGGATGTTCGGATGTACGGATGTGCGGTTCTGTCACTCGCGACTCGTCCACTCGACGACGTGTACCAATCGAGTCGTATGAGGAGTCATTCGATGCGTCTCCGTCATCTGATGGAGAACTGATAATTTGTTTTTGGATCCGGCCAGTAGATTCAAAGAAATTTCCAAAAACGCCTTTTTGACTCTTTTGGCGCTGCCATCTTCGTGAGTATGTCGGGAATTAAACCAACGCCACCTAAGTAGATCTAGTTCCACTACCCGAAGGCATTTTTCGCTCAATACATCATTATTTTCTTTCACTTTGGCAACACTGATGTCGACATATTTAAATGAACAAGAGGAGATAATGTGAACAAATGAATCGCGCGGCATATTACATTTTAATTTTTATCGGTAGGCCTAATAGCATGCTTTAAAAATGAATTTTCAAAAACGTACAAACTCTCATGTTTTGGAACTTATTAAATTTGAGGAATTTGAAGTGAATATGGAGAAAACAAAACTGCGAGTAATGTAAGGGAATGAATGAACGTTTTTACGGTCGACGTCTCACCTCTACGTTCCCAAGTGTATAAGTACTGATTTTCAAATGAATGTAACCCACAACTTATTCTAATTAAACTTAACTAAGATCATATTCACATAAACATACAAAATAGCCGACTTTTAATGTTATATATATGCGCATACAAATCGATTAATAGAGAAATTGCTGAAGTGAACATAACTAATTATGTGGAGGGCGGTGAAGGTGAAGTTTGTGAAGTTGTTTGTCAATCTCTTCAAAAATTAGGGGAGAAAAATATGGAAGTTATAAGGAAAAAAGGAAGATATTAAGGAAATCCAGGGAAGGATCAAATGTAGTTGTAGAATATTTTGCGACAGCATTTTCGGACCTAATTGAGAGTTATCTTATATTAGGATTAAATAATAACCCAGAAAAACAGCTTACAGGTGATCTTTGTGCATTACTGGGCAGATAAGCAAAAATCGTAAAAACGTAGGTGTTCTAAACCCTAGCTATGGCATCATTAATATTAACTTTTTTTACAACGATTATAATTTTGAAATTGCAAAAAAAACCAGTTCATATCCCGTATGGACGTGACATTCATTCGACGCTGGGAATTTTTGAAGGGAAGTATAGCATTATTAGCTACTACGATTCATTGGTAAGTCCCACTCCAGATACTATAAAAACATATTTAAATAAAGCTATACATGAAAGAAATGAAGTATGAAAAAATTTTTCAACACATGAAACTATTATTATAATTTTACTGCGTCGGCGACGTCAGATTCAACTAGTATTACGTAGGTACTATGCGAGAAAATAGAACCTAATCAGAGGGCTTAGAAAGAGGGTAAAATCCGAAAAAGAAAAATACCCAGGAAATCTACACTTCTCCGACCTCAAGCATATGTATCTGCAGTACTTGTAATTTACAAGGGGCAAATAAAATATATCACTTCTGTATCAAATTTAGAATGGCTCTGTAGTATCTGCTTCAGACGCTGTAAACGCAAAGAAGGGTAATGTATTTGGCCGGGCGTCTTGGATGCTTGTTGTTTCTTACCCAGTGCTCAATTTCTTGAACTTTTGTAATCACATATCAGATTTATACTATTTTGTTTCTAGATTTCTGTATGTGAAGTGATATAGCTTTTAATTTTTAATAAATTTAGATAAAAATAACAATGTATCTGGAGTGTGTACATTTTTTGCAAAAGGTTTAGTAAATTCTTGACGGTATGCAGCTAGATAAATTCAAAATTGGCTGCAAATTTTATCAGTGTTAAGAATGCAAAAGTTAGCAATTCTATTGTGAATAAGATAATGACTAGCGAATAACAAGAGATGGTAAAATAAATTCAGGTCAACTCCGTATAGAAATATCCATTGAAAAAGTTGCGTTTCTTGTCCATCGATCTTCTTAAAATAATGTGTATTTCCTTCACCACCCTTTCCTTTCCTTGTGCGCTTGTTTTGTCTCTCCCCCTAACTCTTTTGCGCCTTCGCTTTCTGGGCGGGGAGGAGTCCCCGCCCACTACCCCGCCCCCGAGCTGTCCCGCCCAGGCGATTTATTACTCAGCGCTGCCGCAGATGGAGCTTCCATCAGCTGTGGTTGTGTCTTTTATGTGGTCAGGAAGAACGTTCTGTTGAAGGAAGTAAATGTTTTTGTTATCTCAGGTAGGAATGTCTACATCACGCGTTCCACAACAAGAAAACTGTCAAGGACAGCCACAAGTAGCTA
>BOPP01000138.1:622583-638731 GCA_017312745.1 Gryllus bimaculatus
GAGAGCGCAAAAAGTGATTTTAAACTCTTGACCGGATGTTGGCCAAGGGCCTCTAGAATATCAACAGAGTAGGGCCTCCTATGCAGTAATGTACAAAAGACAAAAATTGCTAAATATTTAATATTTGACAAAATAATAATACTAAAATCTAGGAGAGTTTGGTTAACCGTGCTTTTTATTTTTTTGCATTTGTTTATCTTAAGTAAGTCCAACTTTATTTACATAAAAATATGAAGTTATGTGTAAGAAACAGTAATATAAATTATTAATTTTCAAGTGTTAGCAAATTTCGTGGAATGCAGAAAAGTGATTGACAAAAATGATTCACTTAACTGCAGCATGGGCTTAACAGAGCCACTTATTGTGGTGAAGTGAACTAATAAGAGCATGTTGACACCTATCAACACCGTTGTGGGAAAACTAAAAACATAGATTTCCTGATCTAGCCCAAACCAAACATTTGCAAGTGAAATTCATTTGAACGAAAGGAAGAAGCAATGATTACATCAGCAACATATTCAACAGCTTGAGTTGTTAATCTGACGTAGTTTTGATAAAATATTTTACGTCGATTTTTTTTGCTTTTAGGGCATTTCTGAAACACTTTTAGAGCATTTTAATGATCATTGATGGTGATGTTTTAGGTTATCAAAATCTGTCCCCTAATTATAAAGAAACATTCTGAAACACAATTTTTTTTTCATAATGAAATATTTTACAACAAACTCAGAAATTTTACAAATCAAACAATTTTTTAAGATGAATTGTCAATCCGGATACATGCAAGTTTGCATTTTTGTATGCAAGGTTCCTTAAAACTTTGCTAGTTAGAGCATCGTACATATTAAGAGCAGTATTAATATTCATTCATCTAAGAAGTAACTTTGCTTCATTTGAAAAACTTTCAAATGTTCATTACTGGGATCAAAATTATCAATTTCGTCTCCCATATTGCGTTTAGGCATTATTTTGTCTATATTGCTCTTGGATAACCTGAATTCCTTTGCGTTTGGCGATGTTCTTTCTCGCTGTTTTGTGAGTTTTAGCGCCGTCCTACACGTCGCACCACGGGTTTTCCTTCGTAGGTATTTCCATTAGCAGGACACCGCCCTAGGCGGTCAAGCTAGAGCTCCGTGCTGGTCTCCCGATGTATGTGGCAGTGTAGTGGTAGTGTGCGTTTGTGAGAGGCGGGGGCAAAGGTCAAAAAGAAAAATCGCGCGCGGTCTATGGCCCGTTTGATAATGTACTGCTCTGGCGCTCACCTGGTATTAATCAGAGAACTATCGATCTGAGCAGCCGGTCACTAAAACTCCTTGAAACCGGCTGAATTCGATTCCCATTCAACACAGTATGATTGAATATTCATCACCATCGTATCCCCAACACTATACGAGATGCTTCAGTGGAAACGATGTTTGCCACTGAACCATTTTATCCGGTGATCTTGGGTAGAAGTTGATATTTCATTGTTCTTGCCCTCACACAACTGTTCTCTTGGCCTCTAAATTGGAAATATTAAGATTTTTATGCTGAAAAATTTCTTAGGGATTAACTGAGCTACTGTCCACCTAACCCCAAAAGATTTGGCCCAGCTAATCGCATTGACATTAGATTTTAATAACTTATAATGTGTTATTGTTACTTAATTTTAAGCATTATAGGCTTCTAAAAGTACATAATTTATCAATGATAAAAAGTTCCTGATTTAATTAATATACAGTTATTTTATTATTTGTATTGACGTGTAAATGTTAATTAAATTATAGAGAATAATTGCTCACACCCTTTTAAAAGTCTTCGTCATCTTCGGTATTTTCCTCTAAGGTGCTTGCCGTTTTCACCTTTCACAACTCTCGATCCTCTCAATCTCCTGGTTTGAGGCGTCTATTCTCTACAGCTTCCTGGGTGTATTTTTCCCACTCTAAAACGGGTTTTCCTCGTCTTCTCCTCTCAGGTCATTGCCACTTTAAGATCTTGTGTGACCGTGATCTTGTATTTTCAGACATTCTCTGAACATGCCCGTACTATAGAAGTGCCAGATTTTCCAATGTCTTCGTAATAGAACAAATTCCATTCATCCTTCTCCATATTTCTTCATTCCGCACTCTGTCCCTGCGAGTAAGTTGTAGGTATCTTGTAATCCATTTCTTCTGTCCTAATCTTATCTCTTATTTTTTATGTTTTTGGCCATATTTCCGCTCCGTATAGTACTATATTTTCTACTACTCAGTGGAATATTCTTCTTTTGACATCTGGGCGAATATTGTTATTCCATAATACGCCGTGTAAAGCTTTGGTTGCTTTCTTCCCCTTAATTACTCTTGATTTTATATCTGTGGCACATGTACCCGAGTTGTTTATTAAAGATCCAAGATCTTTGAAGGTATTACAGCTTTTAATTCTGTAACGATTCACGTCTATATCCGTTATTACTTGACCAATGCATATACATTCAGTTTAATTGAAATTTAATTCTAATCCCCATTTATTATATTCTTCGAGTAGCTTTCTTAGCATATACACAATATCCTCTTCATCTTGAGCAAAGATAACCTGGTCATCAGCAAACAGATGAGAGTGAAAGGTGTCGTCTCCAATTTTCATTCGCATGCCTGAACATTTCCTGTACCAGTTCCGTAGGGCTTGTTCTAGGTCGATATTGAATAAGATAGGAGATAACCCACGTACTTGTTTTAAACCATTGTATATCGGGATGCTTCCAGTTAACGTATCTCCTATTTTAATTTGTGCTTCGGTGTTTTTGTAAATATTTTAACCAGGTTGATCCATTTTTCATTTATATCAACCCTTCTCATTGCTTCCCATATCTTTTTCCTTGAGATACTATCATATGCTTTTTGGAGATCTATAAAGGACACAAATATCCCTATTTCTGATTTTGTTTCTATATAACTTGTGTGATATAGTGGATGTTATCTAGGCATGATCGTCCCTGTCTAAAACCACCCTGCTTTTCACTCAATACAGGTACATCTTCAAATTTTTTACTCAAAATACTAGGAAACAATCTTGCTGTTGATGGTATGACACTTATTACGCTGTAATTCGCTCATGATCGTTTGTCTCCCTTAAATATTGAAAAGATGTAGGATGAGTTCCATTCTATAGGTGGATCCTCTCCTTATAGAACAATTTCTTTAAGTGTCTTACAACCATATCTCCGCCATATTTAATGAGCTCCATTCTCATATTTCCCAGTCCTGGGACGCTTTTTGCTTTTGCTTTGAATGGAGCCTTCTTAACATCATCCTCGGTTATTTCAAAATTGTTTTCCTCCAAATATCTTATTTCTTCTTCTCCTTCACTTCTGTTTCGTTATCTTGTAGAAGCCTCGAGTGCTGGTGTATCCATTTTTGTGAGAGGATTCATTGTTCTATGCTTTTACACTCATTATTTTGCATTTCCTTGATAATTTTTCAGGCTTCAGATAATTTATTGTTTCCTACAGCTCTTCTATGTATGTACATAATCTGTCCCAATGTTCATTTTTTCATTATTTTGCTTAATTTAACTTCCTGTTGAAACAAAACATATTTTTCTCTTGATTCTGTTATTTATCATTTAACCATTTCATATAAGCCTTTTTCTTCTCTTGAATAATTTCTCCTAAATTCTCAGAAAACTTTTCCGTATAATTCCATTTCCTGTCTGCTTCATTTGCTGTTTCTAAAATACGTTCCTTCAATTGTTGATACATTTTTGTGGGATTGTCGTCCTTTTCCAAATTTAATTTGTTTCTTAATGAGTTTTTGTAGATCATTTTCACACTAACCCACTTCCATATGACGGTTGCTGGCACATTCAGGCTGTCTATAAACCCGCACATCCTTTAATAATACTTTTCTTATCCTCCTCATTATCATTAAATGTATAATTGATTTACGTTGTCTTGTGGGATCTTCCATGTATATCTATATATGTCTTTATGTTGGTATTATCTATGTATGTCTTTCTAGTATTTGCAACAACACATTCTTGCTAGCTCCATAGATCAATAAGTCTATTTCCATTGTCATTTACCACCTCTTCTCCAAACGGACAACTACCTGCTTTTCAAGATGTCCAACTCTACCATTTAAATCTCCGATGACAATTAGTTCAGTTTGCTTGCTTGCTAATATCACCAAGCTCACCAAAAAAAGACCCTTTTTCTTCACTTAAAGCATTTTTGTTAACACCATATACTTCAATGATAGTTATTCTTTTGTTCTGAATGTTTAGTTCGTCTTTTATCAATCTTTGATTATTTGTTCAATATTTGAATTTTTTGTCTATTTATTACTAATAAGAATCGAGACGCCGTATTTTGCATGTTGTGATTTCGGTACTCCACTCCAGCTGTGATAGTAGTCTCCTTGTACTTCTTCTCCACGCTCCTGTTTTTCTGTTAGGACTAAAATATTCAGTTTCTATTTTTCTATTTCTGCCACAACTTCTGACTGATCCTTTATCCGGGCTTGGGACCGGCAACGGCGGCTACTGAGCTACTCGATCCACTCAGCGCCTGCCGCAGGCGGAGTTTACTCAAATTGAAAAGCGAAATAACTCCATAATCTGCAACCACATCCAGCAACCTAACAGATATAAATGTGCACGCTTCTAATACAAATTTTAAATATTCTAAAGAACATTTTGAGTGCATAATAATTGCATCGTGAATCAAATGTTAAAATGACCTATTTTCAAACTTTGCTAGTTATTAATTATCAATAAAAAATGTAAATACACTAAGATGTATCACTAGTGTGCTTGGCCGCAGATGGTTGCGATCAATTTTTGTTTCCAAAACTGTACCAATCAAGAAATAATTATAAACGTCATTGCAAAATAATTACAAACGTCGACTATTGTTGGCAATGACGTTTATAATTATTTCATGAAAAATGCCAACGATAACGCACCACAACACCTATAAGTACCAATCAAACTTTCAATTTTTCCACAAATAAAAATTCCAATCACACGATACACGTTTAAAACATCATTGGCACGTGTGAACGACAGCCCTACGAGCGCCCCCTGGTGGGTTGTGAGGGGACCAGCGCAGCGCGCATCACGCTGCATGAGATGTTTGCTTTTCAACAAAGCTCAAGGGTCAAAGCCCTTTTATGTCGGAGATCGAGATCGTCATCAATAACATACATAGTGGTTTTTCAGTACCTAAAGTCGGGCAAGGATTTCAATCTCTCACCGACATCTCTCTACTTGAAATATTCCAACACAATGTACATAAACATATTTATGTAAAATAGGTATTATGCAAACTCTGTACAGCAGAACTAAAATTATTATCTGATTTAGGGCATTCGATTTTACATATGAAACATAAAATTATTAGAGCCGCAAAATCTTGTCCAGTGTTATTTTTCTTACGAACTCTGCGTGCTTCGGAGAGCCATCAAAATGATTAGAGGAAAGGTGCTTTACATCGCACACCTTTTGTGATTTCTCTCTTGCGCAGTCCTCAGCTCTCTCTGCACATCCCCTAAATACTAATCGAACAGTGCAATATGGACTCCTACTATCCGTCTACTAATATCTAGACTCCCTGAAGCCTGCAATAGGAGACGACGCGGAAGTGCATAAATATCTCAAAATGTATCACGTGTTGCTTCTGAGAACATGTGTTCCTGGTAGAGCACACCCTCACGTCTGTTGAGAAAATTCATTGTGCCTAATAGTTTAAAGTTTTATTATTTTTTTGCGGTAAATGCCCGCATGAATTGTTTCTTCTTCTTCTTTACGATTTCGGATTCGCCCTGTGGTCAAATGAACTCTATTCGTGATCTGATGGATAAGTCATCGTGTTTGGGTATGAATGATGTAGGAGCAATGGTAGAATACGAGGCATAGGAAACACAAAGACGTGTGAAAGCCCGCTGAGAACCGCTTTGTTTACGTCTGGTTTGAACTGTGTACGCAGAATTGTAGGGTGAGTACCCAGCGTCGGTCCGCCCCTTCTGCTCCAGTCCGTGCCTCGCCCCTCCCTTCCCATCGCTCCCATCTGGCCGCGCCGCCTCCGCAGACCTCGGCGCGTCCCGCCGCGTTCCTCCGCGCGGCGCATTGTCTGCGTTGTGAACACAGACAGATTAGCGTCTTCAACTAAACAATGTAAAAACATTTGCTTCCGAAGCTAAAACCCTTAAAATCACGCAGAAATTCCAAGTGAAAAAAGTTTGAATTTGGAATGTTTGCTACCCTGCAGGAGGGCCTGGGGGGCAACAGCGTTCACAAAGGGGCCGAGGGCCCGCTCCCAATTCCACCCGCGCCCTGCGACGGCCCCGCCCGGGGCTACGAGTGGTGCGCAGCGCGACGCCAGCGCGCGGGACGAGCAGCGAGGCCAAAGTCCTCAGCCTGGCCCTGCTCCAAAACATGGAACACTTGTTCCGTGCACGAAATAAATGATTCCTGGCTAATTTTCCGATCCTAATTGAGAATATCACACTGTAATTTTTCTAGTGGTCACGTTTTCAAAATAGCAACGAATAATTGTTTAGCCGCTGCACGAGTCGTTTTTCCTTGAAGATTCATTTCACGCATTCAACACATCATTCGTCTCAAGTAACCCGAGTGAATTGAATTGTGTGAGAGATTTAGAATTAAAAAGACCTAGGTCCGATGTGAATACCACTCTGAAAATCCAAAGGGCCTTATATAAAGATCACAAATCTATTGAGATTTAAAAACTTAGACTAAAGGAACCCAAGAACATTCGTCTTAGAATCGATACACTTTGGATTGGCCCCAGGACGCGGGTCGTACGTGCTTGACCTGTTTAAAATCCTGATGTCCAGCTAAAGGAAGATTACCCTGAAACTAAACTCTCAGATTCTGAATTACAAACTTTAGGGGGATCGAAAATGTCCACGTTTATATACAACAATATATATATATATATATATATATATATTATATATATATATTATATATATATATATATATAATAAAAGGGAAATTTTTATTCCAAGAAATTAACATGTGTCATTCGGTCCTTCAGTTGAGCAGTTTCATGTAATCACTTCTGTAATCTTTGCAGAATGTGACCTGTCAAACACCCGTGCACAACACATATGTTAATTGGAAAAAAAGTTTTCAATTTTGACGACTCTGCGTGCCCTGGAAGTTTATAAGATCATCTTGAGATACCCTGAAATAGCGTCTTCCTTTCCCTTCGACACTAATGATTGTAAAGGAATTAATTAAAATTATTTGTTTCCACACCAAGATATTTGAACCACATGCTTAATACCGCAAAAGTATTATTCTGTAAATTTTTTTTGAAATATTTCACCATAAAAACTTACAATGTCTGCCAGAAATTCAATGGCTTAAAGGGAATTATTAATGTGAAATTAAGCAAATAAAAAATAAAATATCCAGCGAAGATTGTGAAGCAAAGATTATTAAAAAAATAAATTCACAGTACTTTAACTGTAGACCTGCGATGTAGATTTTACATTTTGACGTGTATAACTCCCTAAGCAACAATATTCCGTCTTCACATTGACATCACTCCCTTTGTCCGAATAATGTCGAATTAGGGTGTAAGAAACGAGTACTGTAAAGACGTCAGAGCGGAGGCTGCCACAAGAGCCTTTTCAAAACTGCTGTGGACCAAGTTGGAATCCAGCGCAGCGGCACACTTTCCCTTCGTTTTGTCCTCTGCGCGGCTATTGTTGCGAACACATTCTCTCTCAATGTCCCTTCCTCGCACCCTTTCCATCTCTATCCTCGCTTACTACCGAAACGCTCGCGCCTGCTCTTCGGTCTAACAAGCTAGAGGGCGGGGGGCAACAGGCCCTTCCAAGGCCTTCTTTCGGCCAGGCCCTTCGTTATGACACAATTATGAACTGCAGAAGGCAAGGGACGGATGCGAAAAGGAGCCACGACAGGGAAAATGATGAGATGAAATTCTAAAAGGTTCTTGGAGTCCTAGTGACTAACATTATACTAATTACTGTGGGACTATTCTTCAGAAAAAGTCTCCTTGAATGAAGACTTCTTAGTTGCATTGAAATTTGTTTCTTTCACGAGATGTACAGCTTTGAATCAAGCCCAAAATGTACAACAAATCCCTCTTCGTAATAGTGCCATGTATGTCATAATTTTAACTGACTTCAAAACAAAGAAGAAGGCCTTTATTCAACTCACGGTTATGTTGAGGATTTTTTATTTTTGTGATAACCCTTCCTTCAATTTTGATGATTTTTTTTTTAGTTTAAAAGTACATAATTTTCCATAGATCCCATTGAAAGTTTCTTCAAGATTTGATAAGCCGATCCGGTGGCCGAGATCGCTAAGGCAGTAGTGCCGTAGCGAACTCAAACCGAAGGATCGCGGGTTCGAGTCCCGCCTAGGGCATGGTTGTATTGTGTTTCGTCCATTCACCCCCTATCATCATCATCATTATAGTGTCAACCCACAGATACCATACCATTACAAGCAATAGTGGTCGCTAATGACCTAGTAGTTAATGCGACCTTAAATAACAAAGAAAAAAAAAAAGATTTGATAAACGGCTCTGGAAATCCTGCAAGGAAAATGTATAAAATGAAACGCCATTTCGAGTATTGTAGAATATCATTAGAATTGAAATTTTATTATAGGGAGATTAACTGGAGCAAACTGAACCTTCCTTGAGGAACGCTATGAACACGTCCCACTTACGAAGCAAGGGGAAGTGGCCCTGAAATGTGGCTGAAGGCAGAGGCACTATACTCGTTCGTAAGAAGAGCAAGAAGCATTGCGAGGAAAACATCGTAAGAGACTCCGAATAAAACAAAAACACGAATTGCTCATGATACTTGAAATAAAACTTGAAACAAAAATTGATAAAGGAGTCGTGACGAGTCTAAACTCTTGTAATATGTTACGTTATCCAACTGATAAGGGATATTTAATTATAGAAATTAACATAAACTGTCAATATGTGTAAAACAAGTTTTTGTTAGTTATGCCTGAGGACGATAATAAACGTGTCCTTTAAAAGCGATCAAAAATAAATAAATAAATTGTTAAATAAGTAAATAGTTATATGCCGATTAATCTCTATAAAATAAATATATTAATATTTATTAATTAATATTGATATTACTACTTTCCGCATAGGCTCACTATCGAAACACGTGATATTAATCTATAAATATTTATGTAATCGATTTGCTCTGCTGGGTTAATAAATTTATTCTGCATTATAATATTTATTATATTGATTCTATTCTCATTAATTTGTAGGTATCGACACACACATTTGTAGGTATCCTAGCTTCTTACCTATTACATGCGGACGAGCTATCTGTACAGAATTGCCATCTCTGGAAGTTGTTAATAATTTATTAATTGATCGCAACTAATAAATCATGAGCCGTTACAATAAAATAAATTAAGATTTATTTAACAATTTTATTTACAGCCTTAAATGAGCTCATTAATTGAAAACAATGTTATTTCTCTATTATAAAAGAATGATATTTCTTGAACATGCCAAATTCTGAGTTCGTGGCTGTATTCGCACGCAAGGACTTTTCGGCTGCACTCCCGTTGGAACGACCGTCATATCTTCTTTCTTGACGTCGTATATTTGGTGTTATATTACTGTCTTACCTACCTTATTCTATTCCAAAGTCAAATTCTGGTTAAAAGTGTCTCTCGGGAAAATGTTAGTTCGTTATCGGTTCACGCGTCTACCAACTTTCCCTATTCTGTTGCACATATGGGCACCATTTCGCGACTATCTATGTTCAACACATTGTTGAATACCAGAAACGTCTTCGAATCTTCCCTATTCTAAATTTCGTTCCGACTACAAAATCTATTTCAAATTTTAATTGACATTTAAAAATACTCTTAACATACATCCATTACTAATATTCAAACTCAGAAAATATCGGACCTAATTCCGTATTACACATTTCCTTCTGACTTGGTTATTTACCCGTCGCCTTGGCAACCTGTATTTATCTCTTTTCTGTATGCATTCTGTATGCGTAAATTACATGTACCTGTCAACGTTCTGACCGGAAATTTAAGCAAGGTTGGCCGCTTACCAATAGGTCTGATGTTTTAGGTGGCATTGGTTCAAACAATTTTCATATTGTAACACATTTTCCTACAAATACCCATAATTATTTTTAAGAAATACGCAATACGCAAATATTTCAAAAATATTTTTGGGTTGTCCGAATTGAATTTGTCCCCCCCACACACACATACACACACACCTCCAAAATACTTACTGGATCCTTCTTTGTGTAATTACAGAGGGTGAATCTATTCATAAGAAAATACATTGGAAATCTAGTTGTTGGTATTACTCGCGCAACTTTTCTTGAACGATGACCTTGCTGCCCCCTTCTCTGGCACAATAAACAGATGAAGGCAAAAGCTGGCAGCGAGCACTCATGACAACATTCCCAGCACATCTTCCCTGGCGTGAAATAGAAACAATTTTCTTTTGAAGGCAATAACTTCTATCCGTTATTGTCTCCAAAAAATGTAAATAAATGACCGAAGCAGGTAAAGATATATCACAGGAGATACCTCGAACTCCTGAGACAGTTAGAACGCAAATTATTGAAAACGCGAAGGCAAGACTGATTTGCCAGAGATTGGCATTGCTTCATAAAATCTAGTGGCCGATTTCGTAACGAATACCCCCACTCTACCTGCATTTCTTCAATCCATTGTTCAAGAAAAGTTGCGCGAGTAATATATGACTTTGCATGCGATATGAAATGTCTTTCGGTGAATTCACTTCAGTTGTTTCGGTGCCTTGGCTACTCATCGCCTGCTGTGAGCTTCACCTGGCCCGTGTGCAATATCGCCCCGGCTGTTTGCTCCGCCAGCGCTCCGCATCAGATAGTCTTTGTGAGGCCCCGCCCGGGTAGAGCTGGCGCTTATCCGATGGCTGCAACCGGCGCACGTGTGTGCACAAGGTTGAGGGAGAGCTGCAGCTCTTCAGATCTTGTACATCCCAGATAATTTTATGTTAGAGAATATGGTTGAATGAAATGAAAGCATAATAAAATGCAGTATGCATAATTTACAAACCAGTACGCAGTAGTACAAATTTTATTATTTCGTTCATTTCATTTATGCCTTGTTTGTTTATACCTCAACACACACACAATGACGATTCTTCTTCTCTCTCTATTAACATAGTAAAACTGTACTAAGCAAGATTGAATCTATGTTAGTTATTGTTATATTAGATTATCTTGTTTTCTTCTTCTAAAGGTTTATTATGCTCAGGTCCTTACTAGAAACTTGGTGGTACGAGACAACAGGAGTAGGGTTCCTTGTTGATTGTTATTTCCGAATTGACCTATTTTTACTTGTTATGATTGAACAATTTCTTAGTATTTAATGTAGGTCTAAACAATTTAATCGAAATTATTTTTTATAAATGTCTGGATGGGCGCTATAGTATTTTTTATCCTGAATAATTCAGAATAAATTGAACAGTGAAAGTAAACATTTCCGTTGTGGAATTTTTAAAAATAAATGTCCCATATAAAAATCGATAATTTCCCTTCCTTTATGGCTCTATGGGTGCGACATCAGTTGAACCAGTTGCCGCTTGTTGCCCCAGTGGTAGTTAGAGCCCAGAATTTGCGCTTCAAGAGTTAACAAACGACAATTTCGCACATACACAGCTGATCCTTCATTTATAAACTGTTCTAAAATAATTCCTTATTGTAGTTCATGGCGTCAAGTTGTCACATTCACATAGTCTGATGCTGTGCAAACACTAGCATCTGTTGACACAAAAATCAAAAATGTACTGGGAGAGGGTCACTAAGGGCATCAACTGATGTCACTGCAGTGCCTATGAACAGATGATTTAGGGCCAAGGTCTAGGGTTCAAATCCCGATGGTGGCAGGATTTTCGACCCTAACTACATAGCTTTTTGTGAAAATTTTGAAAACGACCCACAGGGTTCGTGTAATGTAACCTCAAATTTTAAAGAATGTTTCTCTACATTCTAAAGTTTCAACGACAGGGGTTTCTTCGATTTGAAAAAGCTCCTATGCGTGGTTTAGGCGCTTGTAGTGTTCACAGACAGTCGGACGGATGGGCGTTTTGAAATTAAAACCTTTTGTTTCAGTATCTAGAGACCCCAAATCGTGTATTTCCGTTGAAATCGCGAAATCGATTTTCGCAACATTACATAACTTTCCGTATACTGCATATATTACTGTGTATATACGTATGTATACGAGAAAGTAAAAATTACAATTTTTTTCATTTTTGAAATAAAAACTATTTGAGAAAATGGGGTTTATGTCATCTTATAGAGAACATTTAACACTATTCCTAACAAAAGTTTAAAGAAAAAATTTGACGCTGTTTTGGAGATAATCTTCTTTTTGTTATTATTTTACTATTTACATTATTACATTTTACTATTTTATTAATTACATATTGCATGCAACATTGCGCGAAAGCAAATAAAAAATTTTAAATTTATGTACAGTATCTTAATGAAAGAACTAACTATGAATAAAAAATTTACTTGAAAGAAAAATCTCCATCTTCAGTTTTGTAATGATAATAACCTCAAAAACTTTCAATGATTTGAAATTTTAGAAAATTTAGAGTTAACTGTGAAAAACGGACCTATGTCATCTCCATACGTGCATTTTACTCTATTCTTTCAAAAACAGTTAAGTCAAATTTGAAGTCATTTTGTTCAAATTAAAGTTAATAATTTCGGGGACATATCTACACATAACACAAATAATAGTTAGTTCTGAAAAAACTTAGTGGATATATAAAAATTTTAGGAAAGTGTCGCCGTGCTTAATTGCTTCATTGAAATTCCGGAGTTTCCATTACAACTTTGCCCATAAACACCTCGCAATATTATTTTAGAATCTGTCGATGTCGACAAAGGTACATAGTGAATGTTGAACTAGTTCTCTGATGTCGCTGCAGTGTCTCTGACTTTTCGACACTAGCTAGGTCGAGTTTTGTCGCTCTCTGGAGGGGAATTCTAGGGACCAGCTGCTGTGATCGGTAGTTTTCCATGATTTCTCCGATCAACACCAGGCGAATGTCGGAGCAGCACCGTAACAAACGGGCCATGGAACTCGCGCGCGATCATTCCTTTCTCTTGTATCCTCACCCTTCATTTGCCCTCATTGACTCGCAGGCACTGCACTCCCACTCGTGTCAGGAGACGAGATGGGCACTCCAGGCTTACCCTACCCCGGCTGGGGCGGTCGGCGCCCCCTCCCGCGATTAAGGCAGTCGCTGGACCACGGGACTAATGACCTGCACTTGAACTACTAACCACCCAATCATGGAACTATTCTCCAAAGCAAGGTCCGGCCATAACTCAAAAAGTAAAAGTATTTTAGGGCAACATGGTCAATATTAGTAATGTGTTTAGTTATTTTAGTAATGGATCAGTATTAGTGTAGTAATACGAGTATTCGTATTAAAACTATATCAGTTTAATTATAATTGACACAACTGAGTCGGCTAAATATTATTAAATTGATTTTATTTCATTGCTGATACTCTACAAAACAATATTTTCAGTGCAATGTAAGTATATAATGAAAGACCAACAAATTGTCTTGAAGTGCTTGGTTCTAAATATTCTGCGCCACCTCGAACTCGTTTTAGGGGTACGAAGTTAAAGGTTTCAATTCGACAGAGTAAAGAATAAATGTATCCGTTGTACAGCGTCATTTGTTCCACCTGCGCTACATTATTCGCACAAAGCGTAATGATCGGTATGGCGACTATCTCAGTAGTATTAAATTTTTGCGAAAATATAGTCAATAACTATCTAGAACGGATCCCTTCATTTACATCACTAAAACTACTAATTTCTAAATATATTCTGCAAATACTCTTGGTTTTAATATGTGTTTGACTTCCTCTTATTTAATTGTTTGCATTTACTTTGCGACAATCAGTTGCAAACATATGAATACATTTGAATTATCATAGTATATTTCATTAAAGTAATGAGTAATAATTGTTTTTGTAGTACTAACACAAGTATCTATACATCATAGTTTTGCATAATATAATTGGGAGTAGTTAGAAGACTTATTGGGGTAATTTATATTACAGTGAAACCAAGTTTGTTTCTCCTCGTTTTACATTTTATTAGTTCATTTTGTAAAACGAAAACTTTGATTGTTGTACGTTAAAACAAAACATATATCTATATAAAATATCCAACCTGGTTTCATTGTAAAGTAAATACTATTTATATATTGAAAATATATGAAGGTGTTTCACGATTTTATCTTTGACTACAACAGTTTTATTGTTAACACTGCCTTTGCTGGAATGCCCGTTGCCAGTGGCTGTGTGTGTGTGTGTGTGTCAGAGCTGGACCTGGACGCCCTGGAGCGCGGGTGGCGCGTGCGCGCGCGCCCGCCGCCGGCCGCGCTGCCGTCGCCCAGCCCCGACTCCATGGAGCTCGTCAAGCTGGTGCTGCTGGGCGCGCCGGGCGTCGGCAAGACGTCGCTCGTGCAGGTGCGCCCCCTCCCGAGCAGCGCTTCCGCACACAGAACCATGTTCGACCCGAGCCTTCATACCGGGCCTCTCGCAAGCGCCATTGGCCTTCACACGGCCCGCCTCGCGGCTGTCGGCGCCTGCAGTGGGGGTGAACAAAAGGGAAACAATTTTTCGAATTTGAAGCTCTTTTTCCAATAAAATTTTTGAGGTTTGGGGAAACTTCACTTAAAGTCATTTGCTATTTGTGGCACACAACCATAAATATATGAAAGGTTCAGCGTTTTACAATTCATTAAACTAATTTATTAGTTTTAACCTTTACTTATTGATAGCTGTGTGCTGCAGGTTGCAAATGGCTCCGTTGAAACAAAAGTCTGAATAAACTGATACGATACAACTCAGTCACATTACTCTATTAACAGTTTCGCAGGCATAAAAATCATAAACAAAAAATGAACAAATGTGATAGCATTGAAAATACATAAATTTGGGACATTGATATGGGAAAAAACTTGAATTTATTTAAAAATTATGCAGTGCACTTGAAATAATTATTTACATTATCTATTTATTCATTTTCATAATGAACAAGTAACAGCTTATAATTTCCATAGGCCACAAAAAACAAAAGATTACAATGAAGTCAAATTTGTTGAAGAATGTTGTCAATCTCCTCACATAGTAAAAATCAGACGTGTGTGTACATGAACATTTTGGAAGGAGCACGTAGGCTCATGTAATAAAAATATTTCATGCAGAGCATACTACATTAGGATATGGAATAAGATCAAGAGATCAAACTAAAACCCACTGTATTTACGCACATTATTGTTATTTTATTGAACTTGTAATTGTTACTTGCAGGTCTCTCAGTGTTCAACGAAGTTAAAATTAGTTTAGCCAAATAACAAGTTTGTAGTCAAAAAATAGTCAGAAAACAATGTAAGCATGTTTAAAGGAGAAATAATAATTACAAAAGGAAATAGCTTTTATAAATGCATTATTCATGATCGATTCTTAACGTCAAACGCAAACTATTACAAGTGTTCCAAAATTATAAAGTTTTATTTCAAAAACGCAATGTAATTAAATATTCACATGAGAGAGCTAGTTCAAATCCCTATATCTTCTGTCTGAAATTTTGTTATTGTTTAGTAGGTTAATGTTGGCTTGCATATCAATATTGTAATCCAGTATGAAATTAAACTTCCAATTATACCATATTCCAACTTTCATCCATTTAAATCATCTCTCAATCACTCATGCTTTCACATTGTTTCATTCACGCCCGTACACTCACGCTCTCATAAACACATCATCTTCTGTGCACTCCAGACTTTTGCTTACAACAGCACTTTTTATTTGCATTGAGTTGATATAGTATTCCATGCAGTTAGAAATCAACTGACCAACGTCTGTTCAACGCTGAAGGCTTGTTGAATCGGCAGAGGCAAATAATTTACAATGGACATTCTGTAACGAAATCCACTCTTACCATATTCGGCAATCTCCTATGCTCTGGTGCAGTTAAAGGATTTGATCCAACAGTCCACATCAAGGACTGCTTCGCAACTTCTGAAAACGTTACATGCCTCCGATGGTCTTTCACACTAAGAATTTGTTTTTTTAAAACTAAGCCAACCTC
>BOPP01000138.1:644181-666302 GCA_017312745.1 Gryllus bimaculatus
GTGAAATAGGGATGATATTAATTGCCATTCTTAAATTTCAAGATAATATCAATAATTAGATGTGAAGAGTTATAAATAGTGATTCATAACTGTGATGTGGAATGCATGATACTCACTTTCAAAAGCTTCCACTAAAATGGATAAGAACGCAATAAAATGGCTGTATAGCAATGTAAACTCTGACAATATTAGATTAACTGAATCATTTGAAATTTTGAAAATATGGTCAACTCATAGTTTGCGGAGAGATATTTTACAACTGATATTATTTATATTAATAAAACGTGAACAGAAATGTTAACATCAATATATGTGATCAATAAATTTGATGGAAAAGGTAATATATTAACACATGCAAAATTTCCTAATGCAAATAATTCACCATTAGAAATCATATTGTTTAGAAGAAGATTGATATTCAATAGAGATGCAAATACAACCACAAGATTCAAAAGAATTTTTCTGCTTTACTTCATAGAAATTGGACATTCATTATAGTATGAATTTTCAAATAAAAAATGCGATAATGTATGTTTGTTATGACGGATTATTAGATTTACATATATGCGCGATATTTTGGAATATTATTTGCTATTATTTTAGAAATAGACGTTTATATGGTGATAAATCTTCTGTATACCGTCATCACCAAAATCAGACAATAATCCTATACAGTATACCGATATAATACAAATATCCAGACGAATGAACGCGCCGGCGGTCGCAGATTGCAAGAACGAGCTATTTCGATCTCTTATTGTTGGCGTGCTTAGTTGCGAGAAACACGCCTTGTCGTAGCCGAAGCAGTGTGGGGTTATGTGGGTTCTGAGCATGACTGAAACGTCACAATGTAAATAATTGTATCCATTGTTTGAAAACATTTGTACCGCTAATTCACTAGGAGCTACTACCATACGAACACGATATGAACTATAATAGGTAAAATCACTTTTATATTTTAATTCGATAATAATTTCTAGACCAAATTTTCTTTCAATGATTCCTAGAACAGATTTTTATTCAATAATTAAACTATATATCCAGACCAGATTTTAATTCAATAACTCCTAGACCAGATTTTATCTCAATAATAACTCTAAACCAGAATTCGATTCAATAGCTCTTAGACCGGATTTTCATTGAATAGTACTTTAATTCGATAATATTTTCATTAAATAAGATTTAATTCAATAATATCACGTTTCTTATATCAGCAATTGTATGTTAACGATCTTCCATTAATTAAGTAATTTTGTTATGAATTTTAACATGAAATGTAGCTTGGTTCAGTTTTGGCACAACGTCCATTACTAAAGGGATAATTATTTTTAATTATCCTCCTATCGTGAATATCCTATTACTGCTATAAGAGATGTAAATAGAAAATATGGTAATAATAAAGTGGCTTTGGATCTAAAAACGGATAAACAATGTAAAATGTTTAGTACAATTTTACCTAATAGATATGCTAATTGTTAAAAGAAAAAAAGAAAAATATGGTAAACACTAATAACTTAAGATTAGTGTATAAAAGACGTATGACAGAGGACATTATAGAATTAAGGTTCTTACATGATTGAATGCGTGAAATGATGTATGAAATGGTAAAATTTTCTAATATGTATTCTAAAGTCGTAAAATGAGAAAACGTGGTCTTACGTTCAATTCGTTGAATATATGTTAAAATGATATTTTGTTATATAGTGTTAAAATGAATGAAATGTTACAATTATGTGTGAAATGGTAAAATAAAGTGTTTTGAAATATGTATCTAGGGTTCTAAAATAGACATCAACGCGTAAAATTGAAAAAATGGGGATACTTTTGAAAAAAAATTAATAATGTAGTATTATTATACAATTTTAATGAAAAAATGGAAATGTTAATGATGTAAAGATAGTGGAACCCAAAAATCTGGTCCATGTGCCCTGTTTATATACTACCATGCATTCTTGCACATTGATAGAAGACTAATCTGGCTCAATACTACTGAATTTTTTCACATTAGAAAACGTTCGGTTTTAAACTAGATATTAAAGAGCATACTGTATAAAGCAATTTGTTTCGCTCTACAGACGTCCACAAAGTAGATCCTTGTCTGGTTTTGAGGGTATCGCAGTTTAGGTACATGTATTCCAAAACCAAAGCGTTGTGACTTCTAATTAGCACGTGCAAGCAGGTTAGCAATTTATTACTTCTTCCAGAGGAAGAAAATGGCTGAGATTTTTATTTTTTATAAATACCAGATAAGTGGGCGTAAAAATGAATGAAATGTAAAGAACATCTATTCGGTTTCAATTTCAACAAACAAAGTATTTTCCTGTTTATATTCATGCTGGTGGGTTAAACTAAAATTGCAATGAAAATAAATAAATAAATTGGCGATCGTAAACCCGGACCGCACTTTCACACAGAAGCAACGGAAACAAAGACCCGCTGGCAACTGCTTCAGTGTCTAGCCCCACATATTTCTAACATGCTAGATGGAGTCAATAGAACAAATTTATCAACTTGTAATAGAACTTGTCAATTGGTCGACCTGAGTGCAAAGCTGCTAAATGCAAATCTATTTTGAATTGAGAACACTTTCCTCTAGATTTTCGCAGCGCATACACAATGGAATTGGTTCGAAGGTGAAAACCTGCAATAAACCGTTGAAAAAGGCTGAAAAATCAACCGCACGTTGACTTGTGGTGGGTGCCCGTTAAATGTCCGTTTGCAAAACACGCCATGTTCAACAGGCATGGCAGTCACCCTGCCATGTACGGATGTAAAGCTTGCCAAATGACATCACACTTACCAATTTAAACATTCAAAGCTACGTGTCAGTTTTTCTAGGATTAGAAGGTAATTTTTTCTTGTTCATTTACGTAGACTTCGCTGTAGCGAACGTGTACGCAACACTGACGCATTGTCGAAATGGCGATGCATTGGGCAAATGCCGATCCACAGTCGAAATAGAAGCACTGATAAGCTTTGCGTTGGAAAAAATGAATGTCCTGATCAAGACTGGAGGGAATTCAAGTTTGAAAGGAGTAGACTCACTGAAAGTTATTGGTAAGTGACATTTTCAGATTTAAAAAGGCCAAAATATCATGTTGACGAAAAGTGAAAGCTAGAAAATGTGTCTAGTCTGTGAAGAGCCTTCTACAACTTTGAAGCTGGGGAGGGAAAATGCATCCTGAAGACGGGAAATATTTCCGCAAAGCCAACGCCCAACGCCAAGCACAGCAGGTGTACAAGTTGCAGAAGCCAAACTCGGAGTCGTCAAAAAGCTTTTGAAGCTCCACTTTCGTGAAGACTGGGCAACCAGCGGCAAACTCAAATTCTACATCGCTGGAAACCCTCAGAACAGGGAGGAAGCTAGTAGCAATTTTGAGTTGATGGACAGTGTTGAGGTCGATGCCACTTAAAAGCAATTTAAGCCAATTTCATTTTGTATCAAAAATGCATCTTTGTCTCTGTTTTAACTAAGATGCATTTTTGTGTCAATTTTCCATTTTCTACAAATTTGTCGATGTTTTATCAAAATGCGTTTTGGAGCTTATTTTATTTTCTATAATATATTGTGATGTCGAATGCAGCATGGTGTATTTACAAAAATAATGTTGAACATGCATTTTTGTTCACCTTTTATATGTTAAGTAATGGTAAAATAATGCCACTTTCGTATTTTAATATACCAATTTTCTAGAATTTTCCGACTTTTCTTATGTTTTATTATGTTTATATTCTCAATCATTAAATTCCATCCTTCTGTCATTCTTAAAATATCACCAAATAGCGGGGTATGCAACCCAATGTTTGTTTCGTAGTTGGATCGATTCGTGTGTAAAACCCGCTAATAAAAATCATAAATCGGGTGCAAAAACCGCTCAATCAATACTTTAGATTTTAACGCATAAAACATAATCGAAGATTTCAGCCATTAATGCCGAATAATTAATTATTTTTCTAGTTATTTTAAAAAGGAAATGAAGTCTGTAACTTTAATAGTTACGATGGGACGAGTTGTTCAAGATTTCCTCACTTTTGATTATCATGCAGTTAGCGATTTTGCTACTGGACTATTCATTCGTAACAGAAACAATTGAAATTAAAGGTGACCGCGGTGCTCATTCAACGAACTTAGGCGGGTTACGCGGCATACGCGTCAATAACTCGTGGGAATGGGCGGAAATCAGAAATTTGTCCTCTTCTTTGCCCACTACCATTCATTTAAAACAAAAATCACGCATATTGGTCCGCAGAAAGCTCAAACATTTTTTGAAACGAGAACCCCACATTTCTATTAAAAAATATTGTTTTTACAATTTTATAAATGATAGAAGTTTTAATCTAAATCGGAACTGTATTCTATTTATTACAGAACTTTCGTGTATTCCAGCAAACATTTCAAGATAAAATATTCAGCCATCTTCGAGAAAAAATTGAAAATGTCACAAGGTACTGTCACATTGTACTGTACACTCGAAAATCAAAATACTTTAATATCCGGAACGACGCAGTTCGAAATTACTTCTGACGTATTTACCATGTTTCAGTTCAAAAGCTTTTAATCTGACATGTGTAACACATCTCTACATCCATCCACCCCATTCCAATTTTTTAGTACAAAATTGCGTATCTCCTTTCAACCTGAATCATTTAACGTTTTAAACCAATCATTTAACCATTCAACCAACCTCATAATTTAATCACCTTTGTAAAAGCGCAAACATACTTCAACTGTGACGTGTGTGCAGAGCGCCCGTTCAAAAGAACTTGAATCACGGTAATTTGATCGAAATTTCGAGATCGTAGTGTAGTTGAGGTGATTTCAGTGTACTATATGAAGGGAGAAAAGGCAATAACTATAAATTGTCTTGTGTCAATAGGTATAGGAGATTGATACATTGTGTTTGATGAGTGACGCGGGCAGCCGCGGCCGATGGGGGCGATAGTCCCGCTTTGGTCTCAAAGTGCAGAGCGCATCTTGTAGAGGATTTGGTGCGACTTCAGTACGATGATTTCCAGAGAGTCGGTATTTTGTGTTTCCGTGCAGGCAAACTTCTCTGATCATTAATCCCGTATGTGTTGTGAAAGTAGGCGGCGGTGCTCTCCCCTGCTAGCGCCTCAGATGCGGCACCGACCTACACGGCAGCCTGCAGTGTTTTCCCTCTGCTGAAATCTGTCAGCTGTGCCCCGCAACAGCCGCAATACACTTTTAACTGCAGACAGGTTTCCTAGTGTGGAGCACGTAAATATAACTGCAGTGACAACAACCGTTGCCTCTTGACTGTTAGACCGAGGTCCCCGGCGCGCGTCCTGGCGGTGGCGGATGTAAGAAGCTCAATTCCTGCAGCCGCTCTCCAGAGGAGGATTCCAGTGGCGGCTGCGCAGAGGCTGCAGAGACGATTCCAGCGCGTGGAAACATCAGAATCGTCATTGTGCATTGCAATTTAACCTTCCGATTATCCGCTAATACCCCCTGCTCTCAGTTAATACCACTGCGTTTTGACACTACAGCCCTTGACTCTAGCCTCCGCTCCCTCACCACGCAGCAGCTCATGAGCACCTCCCGCAGCATTTGAACCCATTTAAACGTAGGGAGATTTGGTGGCGCTCCCGTTGCGACATTACACAGCCTTTCTCCTATGGCAAGCAGACAGTCACAATCCACACGTTGAGGCAGGGAGAGGACTTGTAAGGAATGAGCTATTGAAGGTGTACAATGTTGCATCTTGTCACAACACTAAGGCAAACATCCATGTACTAGAAGGGATTCGAACCCGTAGACTTCGACTACGCTCCAGGACCCGGCCAATCAACCAATCAATTTGCGAAAAATGACCAGCGACTATTTCACGTTTTTTGTTCGCTAAGGCCACTGCCATACAATGATAAATCAATGTTATGTTTATTCAGTGAGTTTGCAATTAAAGAATTAAAGATAATATATTGACTTCAATGAATTATGAATGCTGAAGTATTTTATTTTACATTTGCAATTTCTTGCAGCTGAAGGGATAATGTTACAAAAGTAAAAATTGCTGTTTTTCAAGACCGTCCTTGCGCAAGGACGCTTGCCGTCACGTCATCGGTGGATTCACTGGTGCGTCTCCCTGCAACTGTCGACGCTGTTCCAAAAAAGAGACGTGGAGGCTCTTGTTAAGCCCGTCTCCGCCTCTTCTCTCAAAGGGCAACATCTACATCTCGAGCCGAGAGGGGAAGAATAAAGGATTTCAGGAAACGAGAAGATACAAAATGAAACTCGTAGACGGCTTCGCGTTCAACGAAGTTTCTTTTTTACCCACTTTCGTCTCACAATGCATGGAAATGGAAAATGTACTCTTAGGATGGTTTCGTTGAAAGAATATTGTATTGTCGTTTGAACGCTATGCTTCTTAAGAGAATATTCACTTTCTACTGTAGATAATTTACTATCACTTGTCTCTTGGACCTGTATGAATATACCACACTTCATGTATCACTTCTTGAAGTATCTGGGGTTCAGGGGATTCGATTCGTTTTTGTACAATTTCCCTTGTGTGTCAGTTTGAAAAAAAGAACTGTTACTCTGATCAAACATCAGCTGCTATCAGCCAAATCTGCTGTTTACTTGCCTTGAACTCATCTCCGAAAGATTCGATTAAATCTCAGCACGGCTTCAGTCCAACAGCATCTGATTGAAAACAAGAAATTTATGTTGAAAGCACATGAAATAAAAATAATATTTTTGTGAAAGCACAAAGCGCGTGCAAAATGGGGCACACGTTTAGTCTAAGAGTTCCAGACATTTTTCATTCTTTAACATACCAATTATTTGTAATACATTTCCTCAAATACGTCTTTGTTTCGCGATAAACCAAGGAAAGTTGCTTTAAATTTTAATATGTAGAAAAGTGTTTAATTCAAACGCAATTATGTCGTCATATTTCTCTCTATATTAATACTCCACATTTGTTCAAAATATAAAGACAAAAATATAATATATATTACTATTATAACTATATTAAAATTATAAAATATCTTATTACTCATAAGATTTTTAACTCCAGGCAGGTAGAGTGCGCACCGTTTGGTTCAGGCCGCGCATTACGCAACACTCGATTCGCAATGCGGCGGCTAAAAGAATTTTATTTTCCTCTTGCTGTCCTGTTCCTATCTTGTTCTAACCTATCGCTGTCGGAAGAGCCAAATAAGAAACAATCATTCTGATCAACTCTCTCATTTTTGTTTTGTTTGTTGTCATTCACTCCACGCATGATTGAGGACATCACAGTACCATAATGAATTCTCATTTTTCGTTAGAATTAAACAAGATTTCTGGCTATAAATGAACATTACCTTGGTGAATAATTCAAGTAAATAAGAGTTAACATTATCAACAAGTGGGAGCTCGAAAGATGTTATCACGTGTCAAGAGCAAATGAAAATCAGAAAATAAAGTTGTTTGTTACTTCAGAGTTAATAATTCTTTTGAAATTATAGCTTTATCAATTTATTCATGTTTTCATCTGTTAATAATGATTTATTGAAAAAATTATTTCACAATTATTTAAGATCATTCATTTATAAATGATAATATTTGTGTCCTAATGAATTGTTTCTAATAGACCAGGGATATTAATATTAATCAATATGAAATGAATCAAATGAATTAATTTTATTTAGATCTTTAGTTATTAAATCTGTTTCAAACGTAAGTAATTGTGAAAAAAATAAGAAATTCATAATTAATATAAGAAGTCTTCCGTACCTTGCCTGTTCTTACCAGTGACAGTCTGTCTCATTATACCCTTTTCTTCTCCATTAAAATGGGGTGTCATACATGTTATAAGGAAAATTATGGTAATACATATAACATTTTGATTTTTAGAAGTTATTTATTGAAACAGGAATGTACACAGACAATATAAATGACACAGTAAATATATAATGTTGCACAATGAAATTGCATTCTTCCACCATCGGTTAGTGTTTACAATACTATAATGTACTCCCTGACCTTGCAGTAATTTCACTGGAAACCCTGATTAACCTGATTACCTAGTATCATTGGCATACATTGAGCCCTGAGCGACTCCAGTCGCAGTCCTTTACTTTGAGCATCTTGCTTTGCCCACATTGACCACGACCGTTTGTGAGGAAAGACTTAACCATTTCGGTTCCGTGTGGAAGGCAGCGCCGAAGTGTTGTGATGAGTGTACTGAGTGGCACTTTGTCAAAGGTTTACACCATGTCGAGATATACGACAGTGACATCCCGTGTAACAGATCAGCAGACATCTGCCGAGCTATGAAACGTGCTTGTAGCGAAGCGGAATGGCCCAGTCTGAAGGCACTCTGTTCCTCTCGGATGAGATTCCGCGAGAGAGCAGTTGGCAGAATTCGCACGAGCCTCGAATACCTTTCCCAAAAGAGGAAGGAGACTGAGTGGCTTGTGGCTCGCAGCGATCGTACCGGGTTTCGGAAGCACGAAGATATTTGCGAATTTCCAATTTTCCGGAAAGTATCGCTGTGTAATGCAGTTGCTGTGGACTCGCGTAAGCTCCGAGTTTATGACCGGTAGGGCCTTCTTAGAAACGGTAAGACCTATCCAGTTTGCGAGCGCCGTTTTCAGGCTTTTTTCTCATTTCGCAGTTGTGTTCTAAGCGCAGGGCACCTAAATTACTAACAAAATCACCTAAATTTGCGTTTCTCACGCAGAAGCTCTTTAACATCTTGAAGAAGTGTATGTGAGTCCTCTTCGGGTGGGCGCCTTTCTGTGGGCTCTTTGAATATGTTTTGTGAGTGTGTGTGAGCTCGCGTCTATAGATTCTAGTGAATTCATTGTCAGCGAGGTTTGTGCTTGTGTGTACGAGTTCGTAGTGCTGCGAGTTGATTGCGAAACTCTCCCCAGTCTAAGTTGTGGGAGCCACTGCCTAGGGCCGCAGAATGCTACCTACTGCGAAGGTAATGGGAATGTGATCGGAAAGGGAGAAGGGAGTGGGTTGGGAGTAATGGCTAGAGTATTCCCTGATGTGAGTGCCGCATCGAGGATTTCGGGTCGGTGGGGAAGCGGGTATGCGTGGAGGGTGGGATGAGTGTCACAGTGTTGTGTGATAGCAGGAAACTTGCGAGTAAGTTTCCGTTGCTGTTTGTTGTGTTACAGCCTCATTGCGAGAGTTTGTACATCTACTACAACAGCTGATAGCTAATTGTGATAATTCAACTATTTAATGATTTAGTTAAATAAGGTAGCTCCAGTTGTTTTCCAGGGCTCTCTGCTAAAATCAGTACTTCCTTGAGGACTTCGGAGGGTATGTCCTTGTTTACATGTGGGCCAGGTTGCGCAACTCGTGTCTTTGTTTCTTTCAATGATTCAATTAATAAATAATTACAATTATATTAATTAAAGCAATTAATAAATTGTTAATCACTTAGCTTTACTATCACATACTGTAGCGTCACGGCTTGGCAGCAGCCGAGTGCAAGGTAGAGGGCTGGGGGATCTAAAGATAGAACAAAGAAGGGACCTTCCGACAGGAAATGGTTCGCGGGCCAGGCAGCGCCAGGGAAAGGCTTTCCACCGCGCGGGGGTGGGGAGTAGTGACGTAGGAGGTCAGGTGACTTGGACCTATAAAGACGCTGTGGCGAGACGGCGCGAGTGGGTAACGTTTCGGTTCCCTCGTGGCTAGACCACAAAAACTTTGTCCGCCCAGGCTGGTGCGGAGTGCCGAGGGCACGTGGTTGTTCGACGAGTTCGGACAGGGTGATGTGTTCTTCAAACACATTCGGGCAGATCGTCAATCTGCCGGGGCACACCAGGTGCCAATCTACGACGCGGCCTTGCCGGCTGGTCGTAGGCGTCGCCGCAAGGCGCATGTAGGGAGAGGAGGGCTGCAGTGGTAGCTCTGGCAAACCGCCTTAGAGTGAGGGTTGTAAATATGTACAGTATGTAAATAAAACTTGTATATACTCACTCGTGTCTGTTTCCTTGTGGTGTAGATCCCTACACACGACGTTACAATACATATACAGTTTCTAGGTGGTGTTGCTTGCACTCCACAGTTGTATTCCTTAAACTGGACAATATTCTAATTTTCTGAATGATGCTATGAAATAACATAGCTCTTTAAAAATCATTTATCTCCAGTATGCAGGAACGATAAAAGCCGTTTTACCGTCGGCAGACCGTCAATTTTGCAAACCTGCAAGCCCTGCAACATATTTCATTAATTTCAACTAGAAATAAGGCAAAAACAATTATTTTTTCCTAAAACTTGTACGTGACCTTTTTAAAGAAAATTTTGAAAATGGCCTATGGGCTGCATTTGCAATGCCACCCAAAACCAAAATATCGGTTTCAAATTTCTGGGTCCGCGACATCAGTTAGAACGATTGGCGAATGTCAATTTGGGAGAAAATCGGCTGAACGGTTGATGCGGTAGCGCTATGCAGAGACGGACGGGCAGAGACAGACAGACAGACGTTTTGCCGCCAATCGATTTTTCGGTATCATAGTCCCCCCAAATGTGGACTATGGCTACACCATGTACAAGAGGATTTTTTTCTATATTTAGTAACAGGATTTATCCACTTTTTAAATACCAGGGCCGGGCAATAAGAGATTTTGTACCGAAAATTTGCCGTTTTCTGGTGCACAATTACAATACTCTCTCTCCTTACGTAGTAAGTGTGAGAAAGTAAAAATATACTTTGAACGGCAATAGATGCCTAACAATTATACTAGGCAACAGTATGTAGCAAGTTCAAATAGCTGTTAGCAGGTGCTTACTCGTATATGCGAATTTGCGTGAAGATTTATAAAAATAAAAAATGTTGTTATTGTAATTTGCATTATTTATTAACAGTATCAGTTTTTACAATTTTGCAATTAATATTACTGGGAATGGATAGTGGTAATCTCGTCAGTAGCATTATAGAAAATTGTCAACTTCAGAAAAATATATGGCAAATAATGCCAATTTTATTTTTGCAATAATATTTCACATGAGATGTTCCCTAGTTCTTTTCCATAGCTTATCACGAGAAAATACCAACAATATTAAAAATCATATAAATATAAAAAATTGTACTTGAGACATCCGCTAGTGATTTTTAATCGATTAACGAAAACAATGGATTTGTTAAAACAGCTTGTATAGAAAAAGTGGGCGATTTCAATCCCATGACATGTAACAAAAAGTGAGCGTACTTGAATACCGATAATGGTGTAGCAACGTCAAAATTAAAATTGTTTTAAAATATAATAATGAATTTCAATAAGCTTGATAGGAAATGATTATATTAAATAATGTATTTTTGTGTTTTCTGCAAATAATTATACAATATTTCGTGTCCCTTGCTTTGGAACTATTAATGTTTTAAAATTGTTTACAAAAAGAAATGACTTTCCTACTATCAGTTCATTCTGGCACAAATATTTTTCACAGTAATGAAATCACCGTAAATGAGGTTTAATTTTCAGGGTATTTTCTACTTTCACTCAATTTCGTGCCCTCTCTCGCTGGCAGCGGGGCAGCGTCACCTCAGAAATTGCTCCGCCCCTTTGAGATAACGAGGAGGGAAATCTTTGAGGGGCGAGAGGGGAAAGTGCCTTTTTTATTGTATATTTTCCTTGTTCGACATAAAAGTGTCTTTCAAGGGTATGAACATATTTACATAGTGTACATTGATTTTTTGGTATATTATAAACATAATTAACAATTTTAGACGTTGTTCTAGGAAGGGGCCTCTGAACAGGTACTTTAATTTTCGTGATTTGGTGCTATTGAAAAGCTAATCAGTGTAATTAAGGAGGATGTAATAAATTTGTCGAAGGACGAGATTTAATACGGGGTAAAGGGAGAGCTGACTGTCCCAACTGGAAAATTTGTGTCGCTGGGCAAGAGGTGAGTGAAGAGTAAAAACTGTTTGATAATTTATTAATTCATGTTTTAAGGAGTTCAATAGAAAGTTCTCTCTGGATTTGATTATTTCTAAGAAACCATGGACAATTTAAAACACGTCTACAGAATCTATTATGAGTAACTTCAATTTTGCGTTGTTTTTTTTGTTTTGTTTTTTTTCTGTGCCACCCCATAATATTTTTTTATTCGCCGTATGTATTAGATGATCTTTCCTTTGTATCTATATTTAAGCCAAGATATTTAACAGCAGTATTTGGAGATAACCATTGCATTGTTGTTATTAATTTTTAGTGGATCATATTTTTAATTCTTCTTAATGAAAATACCATTGCTTAATATTTTGTAGGATTAATATTTATTTGCCAATTGTTAAACCAATCTATTAAGATGTGAAAATCATGTTGTAAATTGTTTTTACTTTGTAAAATAACATGATGTGAAATGTATAAAATTGTGTCATCAGCAAATAATGCAATTTCTGAATTTTCAAAGAATGGTAGGTCAGAGATGAAGATATTGAAAAGCAAAGGAGAAAATGGGTGTTCCTTGAGGTACTCCGGCTGAAATTAGATATTCATTAGACAATTATGAGTTAATTTTCACTTTGAAAGAACGGGATGTAATAAAACCCTTAATTATTGATTTAAATAGTATGGGATTCCCATCTGCCGTAGCTTATGTAGTAGTCCATCATGCCAGACTTTATTAAAGGTCTTTTCAATATCTAGAAATATAGCTGATGTATGTTTAAAATGTTGAAAGTTGATAGCGATATAATCAGTTAATCTTAAAAGTTGATGGATTGTAGAATGATTATTTCTGAATCCAAATTGAGATTTTGGTAGCATGTCATTTTGATAAATAATTTTTTGTAATCTTGAGAGTAATGTTTTCTCAAAAATTTTTGATAGTGAAGATAACAGACTTACTGGACGAAAATTAATTGGCAGTGAGTGACCTTAATTGGGTTTAAGGGTTTAAGAACAGGATAAATTATGGCTAATTTCCAAGATTTAGGGAAATAATTTAGTCTGAGACATGCATTATAAATTGCTGTTATTGAACTAATGGTTGGAAAAGGTAACTGTTTAAGTTACTGTAATTAGTAATTTGATCATGTACAAGATATTTTGAATATTTAAGTTTTTTAATTAAACATTGCACTTCAGAATGTGAAATAAATTTAATTCTTTCTGGTCTGCAAAATGTTTTGCTAATATATTTGCCTTTTCAAGATCCGTTGTAGCTATTGTATTTCCTGATTTGATAGGAATTAATTATTTTTATCTTTAGTTATTGTTTTAATAGCTTTTCGTAGAGAATTGGTATTTGGTAGAAGATTAGAAGTAAAATTTGAAAATTGAGAATATCTGTATAATTCAAGTGAATTTTTAACTTTTCTGCTTAAGGAATTTAGTGTTTCTTTAATAGAAGGGTCTCGAGTATTTTGCCACTTTCTTCGAGTTTTATGTTTTGAAAAAATAAGTTCCAATATTTCTTTAGGGAGTGTTGTATTTGTAATTTTAGACGTGTGTTGATTTTTTGTGGTAAATTTATGAAGAGCAGTGAGTTTGTTGAAAAACAATTATAGACTGGTCTATTTCTGTTGTAGTGTACAATTTGTCTGGGAATTTATTTAGTCTAATTATATTTTCTTTAAAAGTATTCCAATTAACTTTACTTTTAATAAGTGCATTACTAGTAAATTTCATAGTTGTAATTTTCTGAAAGCTAATTAATATCGGATCATCATCCGAATCCAAAGCTTAGAAATATTGAATTATTTGAAAATTTATATTTTTAGAAATAATTATATCTAATATGTCCGGAAAGACGTTGGGATTATAGGAGAAGTATGTTGGTTGTAATGGCGAGTGAATATTGCAGTTCAATTTGTTAATTATGTTAAACAATGTTCAACCTTGAGGAGTAGTTTTTCGACATCCCCAAAGTGAGTGTTTTGCATTTAAATCTCCTATCATTAAAACTTTGTTGTTATTGTTGAATATAGATTTGAAAATTCGGATTGGTATTTTTTTGTTGGGTGGCTTGTAAGTTGAAATTACAATAATATTCCCGAGTGCGAGAGAAATTGAAATTGCCACCATTTCTAAATCTGTAGATGTTGGAATAAAATGTTGGTAATATTTAATATTACGTTTAATAATGATAGCTACTCCTCCACCACTCAGATCTAAAGTTCTATCTTCACGATAAATAATATAACCAGGGATATGCATTTTATTATTATTCTTAATGTGAGTTTCAGTAATGCAAGCAAGGTCTATTTTGCGATCATAAAGTATGTGTTTAAATTCATTGTATTGTCGTAGTAGACCATTTGCATTCCAATTTAGAATCTTATTTTTTGGATTAATGTCTGTTATGAAGTATTTTTGGAAGTAATTCTACAATCAGTTTTTGAATTTGAGGAATTAATATATTAATTATTTGAGATGAAATTAGAGGAATTAATTCATGAAAGGAATTACTTTTGTTGGTAACTGAAGAGTATGTTGAAGAAAGGACCTTTTGCGATTCTTTAGATGTGTTTGGGAGATTTGGAAAGTTTTTAGTAGTATTTGATGGAGGAGGATAATATGCGTGGTGATTTTCATTTAAATTTTGTTGGGAAGCACTTGTTTGAGAAAGGGTTTGAATAATATGTATATTTGAATGAGAAGACGAGTTTTGAAAAGTTCTTTTCAATATAGGGTTTTTGAAATATTTACATCCTCTATAATTCGCAGAGTGATTACCTAGACAACACATTTTGCAGGTAGACCTTTATGTTTGTTACAATGGGCTGGTGGACATCTAACACATCTGGGAAGGAAGTTCGGGCAGTTTGTTTGCGTATGATGATCTGCTGGCAGTTTTTTACTTGTATAGGATTGTTATTTTTTGTCTATTCTAATATGTTACAATGCTATGTAAATATTCGGTAAGCTTTAGAGTACTTGCGACCCTTGATCGTTATCTCATTAAGTCAATTGCACATATATCTAAGTCTTCACCTTTTTTTTGTCAATATCTCTATACGGTTTGTTGTAGTTGAAGATAAGGAACATCGAATGGATTAGATGTTGGAAATATTGTTGTGGTGCACATGAACTTCATCACATTTGGTTTTCACGTCTTTTCCTTCCACTTTCAGCACTTTTATCTTGCCGTTTGGGTCTGTTGGTGTGTTGTAGATGTCTTGATTGTAGTATTTTGCTGTCTGACTCGAATTCTTTTGAACTTTCAGTTGTTGTAAATTTTGTGATTGATTTTGAGGAACACTATTTCGTTGCTTAATGATATAATTTTCTGTCAGTTTAGATGTGGATTGATCTATGCAAAGGTAATTGGAAGAATTGTAGTTGAGTTGAATGCAGTATAAAGTTTGAATCTACATTTGGTAGTTACTGTATTAACCCACATGCAGCCCCGGTTGAAAACCCGGGCCGCTTATATTTTCCTTTTAGTCAAATAATTAATATATAGTTTATAGGTTCTATCACAAAGTATTCAACTAAATATCAATGTCTGTCTATATTTATTAAGCTAGTTGTGATCAGGGACTATAGATCTGTTTGAAACACCAAAACACAAACACGGAAACATTATGCACAGGAGTTCACTAACTAGACGGCGCGTGCCGAGCCAGCGCGCGGAAGAAGCCGATGGACGACTGCGATAAGCGGAGAGAACTTGCCTGTACCCGTGGTCTAAACCGACAATGGGGAGTGCCCTGGAATTGAGCAAAGGCCAATATGATTAAATCGGTTCGGCCTAAGCCAGGATTGTCAAGTCCCAACGAATGGTCGTACAAGCCTGTGGAAATTCCCCTTTGCCCGCCTATCACCCATACTCGCCAGATCGAATATTTGTACTTAAATAATTAATTTATTTATTGTTACTACTATGTCATTATTAAATACAAATATTATAAATTCATTTTTGAAAAATGAAAAAAGTAGCCTTTTTTTCTAAAAGGACCGATTTTACAAAAGTGGTTCGATTATTTCCCTTAAACATTTTTTTTTTGTTTCCAGATTGATATGATTTGGCCGATCTCGAGACTGTGTGCTGTGTTGCGAGTTGTGTCGTGCAGCAGTTCGTGTGGAACGACTTCCTCGACGCATACGTGCCCACGGAGCGCAAGCCACCACACAGCTACCCGTCGGTGATCATCAAAACGAAGCGCCTGTACGAGCCTAAGAGCTCCGACATCCCCCGTCAGTCCACGTACTTATCCCGCTACAACTCACTTCTACGAAGTGGACGCGGACATACGCATGCTTCTACGGGCTGCCGCTCCGCCACGGCTACGTGCTGGGGTTCTTCGACCTGGCCAACGACCGACTCCTTCCAGTACATCCGCGCGCTGTCGCGAGCGGATCTTCCGAGAAGAGGACATGCGCAAGGTGCCGCTGCTCGTCGTGGGCAACAAGCTAGTGTAGATTGATTTAAATCAACTATTTGATTTTTGAAATCAATTTTTATATTGGAAATTAAAGCAGCATCAACAAGAATATTTTTCACATATTAATATAATTAAAGCAGCATGTAGCAATTGTGCAGGTTTACTTTACCATGATTATTGATAAAATTTAATTTAAATTTTATTATAAATTAAACAAAGTGAGCATAATGTGAGAAAAAGGGAAATAATCCGTCTACCAATCTTGTACTTTTCCTTCTGAATGCAATTTGCACCTCCACTCGATCCAACGTTATTCGTCCAGTTTCCTGTAATGTCTAAGTTTTTTACTGTTTTTGACGTTAAATAAATATTTTTTAAATTAAATAAAATTAATGCCATGTTTAGTTAATACATTTTATTAATTATAATTAATGAGTATTTATATTAAATTATATTAATTTTTTATATTATTTAAATTTTCACTAACAAAGTCAGCTTTCGGGAAACATTTGTTTTTCCCCATCTTCAGTAGGTCCTCTACGGAAGAAGAACGAACATTGAAAAAAAATTACATAGGAAAGAGGCAAAAAGAAAATGCAGTAAAATTATGTAAAAAAATAACAAATAAAATGAAAAAAAAAATAAATAAATTAAATTAAAAAAAGTACTTACTGCCCAAAGCATCTTCGAATACTTCAAAAGCTCGGATGGGTCAACTATGGTCGGATAAATACATAAAACAGAAAAATGTTATCGGGGACGCCAGCGTAGTACAGCGATATTGTGTAATGGATGATGAATAGAAAAGCCTTACTTTTGTCTGGGAGGCAACGAGGGGAATTGGAAGACTGAATGAGGTGTCATTAAACAGATTTAGAAATTGACATTCCTGCTTTTCATTCAGGGAATGTTAATATAGGGACAGAAAACATTTTTAAGCGAATTTCAAAGTTCTAAATAATTTTTAATTTAATAAATTCCAAAAAGTTCATTATTTTAAGCTCAGGTGACTTAGGTGAATTGGATTTTTGGCCAGAAAAATAAAGTCAAAAGGAATAATTGGGACTAGTCAATAAAATTATTTAAATTGTTTAAATTTAACTAAATAGAAGAATTTCATTCAGAGATAGAATAATATATTTTTTGGAAGTTTTAGAATTCCATCTTCTCCCAAAAATGTTATTTTCGTGTCTTTGTGACTAAGTGAAAGGGTTTTAAAATTGATAAATTAGGTCAAAGGAATTGCTTCTGAATTTAATCAATATGGGTTAGCAAAAGGTGTGAAAGAGTCCTAAATTTCTGCATCAAGGCATCTAATATGTTCATTAATTCTAAAGGAAAACGTTCGTGTCTCTTTGACCTACGTAGGCTGAATCAAAGTTATTACCAAGTAAAAGGTGATAAATGCTAACTTCTTTTCAATGGGTAGAGGATAGGTTATTTTCGAACTATGGAATAATTAGCAATGAAGAGAGTTTAAAGTTTTGTAAGCATACTGAAGTATTGGTGAAGCCTTGAAAATATACATTTAGATAGTGAGACCTATGTAGGAATGTAAATAATTTGTTAGGCTACAAGGCAATGTTGAGGAAAGATTTTTTCAAAATTCAATTTTACACACTTTGGCAATTATCAGAGATCATAACCATTATCAACGCACATGGTTATGATGGTATTAGCGTGGCAATGGAATGGTAGAATGCGTTTGAAAAGATGTTTTGAGTTTTTAATAGTATATGGTTAAACCACGAAATTCAAGGGAATGGTTAAGTATCCTTTTCATACAAATTTTAATTTGGGGAAATAAATTAAGAAAATCAAAGAAGTGACTCATTACCTAGAAGTTCCTCAAAAGAATACAATGTCATCGATTTACTCGACAGTCATTTGCTTAGACTGCTCTTCAGCTTACCAGCAGTTTTCTACTTTCCGTCCCCGCCATCTAAGCGGAGAAAGAAGTATCCACTGGGGCAATTTAAACAGGCGATTTGATTTAGTTCAGAGGCTTATTGGGGTTTGAGTATCTTTACACATGTAGTAAATCAACCATGGACAGCGGCTTTACTTCCCCTCCAAAGGAAGGCATACAAAGGAATGTTTCGCCATTGAAAACCGTCTCATGGCTTCGTTCTCGTTCAATCCTCGAACTCTGTGAGATAATAGGTGGCGGTGTACCCCTCAAGTGTCCTCAGCCAAGTCTTAGTTTCGGGTCCCGGCGGTGCGGGATATTCGGCACTAGCTAGATAGCTTACTAGGCTATTGCGTAGTCTGTCAAAAGCATCTGAGTAGTACTGGGGTCGCAGTTGAAAGGGGTTCCCTTTTTGGTCAAGTCAGTGAGTGAAAGTTAGCAAGTTCAGAAAATTTTGGAATGAAGTTTCGATGAGTAACTTGACAAAACCAAGGAAACGTCTGAACTTGGCGTAAATGTAGTCGTCCGCGGGAGTTTTCAATTGTGCATACGAGTTTGTCTTTGGGGACAATGCTGCCGCCAATTGCAGGTGAACCGAAGAAGTCAAATTTCTTCCGAAGAAAATTTACATTTCGCAGTTTCAATGTATAATTTTTGCTGCTCGTAAAGCGCTCAAAAAATCTGTCGTAGCCCTTCAAGATGAGGTCTGTTCGTTCGGTGTCATGTCTAAAGATTCGTTCAATGTATAAAGAATATTTTCACGGTATCGCGAAATACTTTCTCATATGCGTTGAAAGCATATCGAGCGCAATTTGCGGAGCAAAAGATCAATCGAGTGAAGCGATACGCTCCCGATGCGTCACAAAAGTGGTCAAACTCCTTGGAGTCAGGATGTAAAGGGACTTGATAGAACCAGAAAAGGCAGTTCCAGGAGCTAAAGATAGTGGAATTTGAAACATTCTTTTTTTATAGCAAGTCATGATGCAAACGGGACGAGAAAATTTTGATGCTTAGTCACCTTATTCAGCGCTCTGTAACGATCGCACAGCGAAATTCGGGGGCTTCCTTCTTCCCCGTTTCTTGCTCACCCAGCATGAGGGGGCTTGCCCAAGCAACTTTCGCTTTTTTCCTATGGATCCCTTGATCTCAAATTGCTTGTCACATTTATTGCCATCGATCTTGTCCCTATAAGCGGGCGGGCTCTAATAAAGGTGCCATTGGAAATCGGCTTTTCGGTTTCTACCTCGATGACGTGTTGAACGAGGTCGGCAACGCCTAATTTTCGTTCACCATAGAGAAAAATGTCCTCAAACTCCATTACTAACTTTTGAATTTGCGTCTTAAGGTCAAGGTGTAAATGGTCAAGGCCAATAAGACTGAGCAGTTCCTCTTGTTTTCCTCCCGTTTGTGGCCAAATCTCTGCTCGTTCGTCAACCGCAACGTTCGATGGGTCTTCATGCGCGCCGTGAGGTTCATGGGGATCCTCACAGGTTATATACCCTAGCGACACATGGTTTTCGAACAGCAAGGTGGGCGGAGGAGACCTCTCAGTTGGCCCTCTCAAAGAAACAGGGGTTTCGTGGTCATCATTGTCTTCAGCGTCAATGGTTATGATGACGTATTCAGGGCGTTCATCCGGCGCCGAAGCAACGGTGTCTCCCTTACCGATAGTATTATTAGATAGGTCACCGGCGTCCTAGACACTGGCTCCCTTATTATCTAAGTACTCATTTTCGGACTTTGAAAAAGCACGTTACTATTATAATTAGACTTAAAAATTAATTCATCAGCGTCACCGACGCTGGTATCCCTGGAACTTATATTTAAAGCGTCAATGTCCCCAACACTGGCTCCGTTATTAGCTAATGCTGCTTTTCAGCCTCTAAAAACACAGCATTACTCTTGTAGATATCCTTGTCGTCTAAGCTGCCGACTCCCGTAGTTGTATGGATGGTAGGTCTAGTCTGTCCGATGTAGATGGAGACCATTGTTGTCGTGCTGTTGTCTGTCACTGAACAGCTCTGGTGTTTGTAACTAACTATACTTCCATGAGCATCCAGAAAGTCTTCGCCAAGAACGGCCGAAAATGGTGCCCTTCCCCATTGCAATTGAAACATTTCCCCGAAGGTTTTCGTTTTCGGCGATAATTTGAGGTTGAGCGTACCTGCTGAGTATGATTTATATTTGCTGACACTGGAGGTGACTGTCCTAACGGCGGAGAGGCGTCGCGGCAGTGTGCTGACGGCTGGGAAACACACGAAGTAGGCCGCGCTGCGCAATGGCTGAAGAAAGCGGGGTGAGCGGCTGCGGGTGGAGGGCGAGCGTGTTGAATAGCGATGGGCGGAGAGGAATTCAAATTTGGGAAATTGGGAACGACTGGCGTTGGTGTGTGCAATTGGCTGTATCCGTGTTGAGGTGTTGCGCAATGTGAGCATTGAGCTAACGGGTATGTCTGATTTGCGTACGTCTGTTGGGATTGTGCCAGATAGTGTGATGGCCCTAAAAGTAGATAAATTCAGTTGCTAAATTATGAACAAAAAATTCTTTAATGCGTGGTTTAACCAGAAACCCTGTTTTGTGGGTCCTTGATACCGAGAAAAATCGATTGACGGCAAACACTCCGTCTGCTGTATATGAACAACACTAGCGCCTAAACTAGGCACACGACGTTTTCCAAATTGAATAAACCCTTGTCGATAATAATAATAATAATAATAATAATAATAATAATAATAATAATAATAATAATAATAATAATAATAACAATAATGTCTTTATTAATGGCGAGGCTCAGGCCATAGGGCCTGCTCTTCCGCCTAACCACTGTAGTTGTGGCCTGAGGTAAAGCTCTGCAATTTTGAAAAACATTAATTAATTTTTGGGGTATTTACATGAAGCCTCACGGACATTTTCAAAATTTTATCAAAACGGCCCAATTTTTTTTTAATTTTCTTGTAAGAATAGAGTGAAGTACACTTATAAATATGGCATAGGTAAGATTTTCACAGATAACTCTAAAGTTTCGATAATTGCAAAATTTTGAATTTTTTTCGGAGAGTTCCTACAACTACAAAATTGAAGATGGAGAGTTTTCCTTTCCTTCCTACCTTGTTTTCCATATGTCGGCTACAAGGTAATGGTAAACAAGGTAATGGTAAAATACCTAGATTAATAAAGAGAGGCTTACAAGAATCACCTGAGTGGGATTTTATTATTTTTCGTACAATTTTTACAATCTAAAAGTCTGGGAGCTATAATATGTATTTCCCCAGAATTCATTTGTTTTTACATGATGTTCTAATCTCTCGTGTTATTCATGAATTACTTTTCCGTGAAATATTTAATTTTCTCTTTTGAACAGGAAAGCAAGTGTTGAAATGAAAGCTTTGAATAAAAAAGAATTGTTTTTATCATTTGTATCAACAGTATTTTATACCGTGTCACCAAGCCCCATGACTCTTGCATCAAGTAACTGAAGAATAATTTTACTTTACGTTGAGTAAATAATCTACTCATACGTGTAATACGTGTTGTGTTAGCGTTCGCATTTCTTATAATGGTAAGAATTTGTGCATCGTGATCGCTGTATCCTATTCGCTGTTTCGATCGTCACAACTGGAAGGCAGGTAACCATAGGTTTGTAGTTCATAGTGAACGGGTCATTTATTTCAAAGCATGTAGGGGATTCTGTACCCGTGTTTGTGTCGTCAAGAATAAAACGGCATACAGAGAGTAACGCCGAGAGAGTGTGCTTGCAATTGAAAGACGAGAGAGCAGAGCTCCTGCATCGCGCCTCCGCAGCCGCCCTGCGAACGAACGCCGTTGAAACGAACGCCCTGCGAACGAACGCCGTGCGAACGAACGCCCTGCGAACGAACGCCCTGCGAACGAACGCCCTGCGAACG
>BOPP01000138.1:667908-714446 GCA_017312745.1 Gryllus bimaculatus
GAGCGGGGGCGGCGGGGGCGGCGCGCTGTGCCCCGTGGGCGGCGCGGGCGGCGCGGTGGTGCCGTGGGGAAGCGCGGACTTCCGGGAGAAGCGGCGCGACATCGTCAACTTGGTGAAGAAGACGTGGAAGTGCGGCTACATGGAGTGCAGCGCCAAGTACAACTGGCGGGTGGTGGCGGTGTTCAAGGAGCTGATGCGCGCCGTCGACGCGCTCGAGGCGGCGCCCCAGCCCAAGGACGCGTGGTCGCCCATGGCCGACAACCTGCACGGCCTGGACCGCTCGCGCTGCGCGCTGCTCTGAGCCGCTCGCGCGCGAGCAAGCAATCGACTGGAAGAACACATTCTTATCTTAATAGCAAATAGAAAATGGAGTCATAAAGACAACGATAATTCTAAAATACTTTTCAAGAAAGGATTCCATTTTATCTTCCTTTTTGTTGAAGTGCAGTGTCATTGTTTTATCATCATTACGGTGTCATCAGTGTTTTTTTTTCTCTCGAATGACACCAAGATTAACATTTAAACGTGGAGTTTGTGTTCGCGTCTGGTGGTTGTGTTGAAGTTAAATTTAACAAAAATCATTTACAATGTTCGAATGAAATAAGCTGATTGTGAACTCTATGTCCTCGTCTTGTGTACGTAATCCTGCCTTCAGGGCCCTTACCTGCTCCGGGTCCGACCGCCATTGGCGCGGGGAAAACTCGCTCAAGCGAAAATCGCGGCTCCTTTTTTAATTGAGTTTGAAGCCTTGGTTGACCGCCTCCTGTAAGTCTGTGTGCGTAAACTGGTCTCGGTTACAGTTTTGTATACCGAGTGGACCCACAATGCAAAATGTAACGTCAAAATACACAATGTGTCTATCAGACACACCAGCCTTTTCGCCTGTTATCAATCCTTTGTAATTGTTTATATAAAATATTACTTTTTAATCAGATTTTGCTTGATGTTTAATTTATAATAATAACTTTCATTTTATATTAAAAATATATTATATTTATTTAATGACGACTTAAGCGAAGCTTCTAAGCAGAGTATTCTGGGGGACGAAAGAGCATTCTTTGTATCTACATACGTATCTCAGCGATGCAGATGAGTTTTAACTTGGTCAGAGTATTCCATGGAAACTACCGTTGAAATGCGTGAAATGAACACCGTGAGAACACCAAAATCTCAGCCTTCTAAAACGTCGCACCTTTCAATTACTGTTGCCTTATGTCTGGATCTTATAGGTATATTGCGAGTACTCCGTGTTAAGTCCTTACACAAGGCCTTTCTAATTCAACGTGCACCACCCCGTGCGCCACCGCTAGCTAGCTCGCCTGCTGTCGTCGCCCGTGTACTCGTGGCAGCGTGCGAAATCTAGAGCCGGCGCCGCCGAGTGGGAGCGGAAAGGAGCAAGGGTGGGTAGAAACTCCTTGAGGGGAAATGGGACGTGTGTGGACTATGGTAACCCGTACGGGTGAAATTGTTACATATACTGCGCGTAAGCGTCCTTTTAGTCTCGCCACAACTACATTCACATTTATAATCTCAGAAAGATCGTGCAGAAAATGGTTGTGTGGAGGATTTTAAGACTAAAGGAATTTCGTGAAAACTATCATCACAGGAGAAAACTTTTAAGAAATATTGACGATTCTTGTTAACCATAATTTCAAATGTTGAGAAAATAATATACATCACAGCAGACATAAAGAAATTAAATATTCAGGTGAGTTATTTAAGAGAAAAAGCCCACCAGCAAGTTCCTTATAATATTAACAATAAATACCTGTATCGTTTTGAGCTTTTCTTAAATCTATTAATACCAGGTTTTCTAAATTACGGGTTTGCCCGTTTGTCGGTCACTAGTCTGATACTAAAAATATCAATACAAGTGAATCCAGCTCTACAACCGCTCTGTTCTTCCGCATCTATAAGATTCATTTCAAGGCGAAATTTCAGTGTTTTTCCATACAGACGGCCAATACTTCAGAGCACAGTTATGCCGTCGTAATTTCTACATTGTTTTCTATCGTCGTTTTTGTATGTGTTAGAAATGTAAAAGTAAATGTAATTTCAAAAGAAAAGTCATCTGGCAGCATCTCTCCATTTATATATCTATTGTACAGGTGGCAGAGAATTTCGAGAAGTAAACTAGCACTATTTTTTAACAGCGCTATATACCATCAGAGCCTGAGGACTTTCCATTTTTAAATGTTCTGAGCGACTTTCCAATCTCATTTACTGTAATGTCTCACATGTCATTCTCTCTATCTCCCACAAATTAATATTGTAAACAGTGCTGAATTCTTTTCTGTCTCCTTTCATCAATTCTTGATAATATTCTTGCCATTGTTTTAGGCTTATAAATTTATAGAGCCGATCATTGTTTCTAATTTGTTCTTATATTTTTTTTATAAGTTTTCAAAACTCTCTTGCTTCGGTATTTCCAATGCATTTATTAATTTCTACACATTTCTTTTCCCAAGCAACATTTTTAGCTTTTATAATTTTATTTTTTGTTTCCATACTTTCTTGACAGTACATATTTCTGACGTCATCATTATCATTATCCTCACCATCTTCAGTACTTAGACATTTTCTTTCTCATTTACTTTATTTTCTGAGAAGAACTATTCCACCACATATCACTTATTTTCCGTTTATAACTTTCGGCTTCTCCAAAGCTCTCATAAGCAGTTTCATGGATAGTTCCTACGATTCCGTCGTAGAGAGATTGGGTATTTGTGGAATCTATAGTTGATAGCTTTCCAATGAGTCTGCGTTTATGTAGAAAATTGATTGATGTGTCAGAAGATCAAGTATATTTTTAGGGATTTGTATGAAGAAAGGTGTGATTTCAATATTTTGTTGGGTTTTATTCAAAAATGCACGATGTAATTTTGACCTCGGCAAATAATGATTTGAGTTGCTGTCTTTGTTATGTATTATTATTATTATTATTATTATTATTATTGTTGTTGTTGTTGTTGTTGTTGTTCGTCTTATCCAGGTAAAGTTATGGATATCCTTATGTTTAAAGAACCCATTTCAGTATTTTAAGCCATATGCATACACACGTCTATCAGCCTCTTACAGTGGTCATTCACAGTTTCCTCACCGTTCCTTCTGACCACATCATTTTAGACTTGCGTTACTACTCTACCATTAAAATCTCCCAATAAAAATATGTCCTTTCTGTTAGCGATTTCATCTCAGACACTCGTCAATTGATTAAAAAATGCAATCTTCTCCGTTTTAGGAGCATCGTCACTTGGGATATATATAACATCTCTATTTCTTTTATTTTAAAATCTAATGTTAAAATATTCCCATTGACGCATATCCAACTTCTAATACTATTTTTATTTATTTTTGATTCGGTAATGGAGTTTCCTCTCTTTGCTCCAATTTCTTTGTTTACCTCACTAAATATATGAATTTAGTCTCTACCTTCCTCTAACCCTTGACCCTTTTTTCGTTTCTGACTATATAGGAATTTCCACATCTCATTTACTTAGTTTTTCAGAATTTTACACTTTTCATATTAAGATCCCTTACGTTCAATGTTCCTATTTTCATAAGCCGTTTCCGCTTGCATTGTCGAGCCCTGGACGGGCTCGTTCCCCTCCTTCCCGCCTACAGAGTACTGAGCACACTTACCCAAAAAAAGGGAGTTCTGTGAAGTTGACGAGCTGAATTTTGAAAATCCTAAATATTTTGAGTTCTAAATATCGAACAAAGAGTTCTAGAGTTCTCAAAAAGTTCTGAAAAAATCGAAAATTATAACAAAAAATAAGTTTAAAAGCACAAAAAGGGCTGCGGAGTGATGTCGGAAATTCAAAACTTTCCAAGAAGTCTCATTTGTGGTCAGAGAATTCTAAGTTCTCAAAAAACTTCAGACAAAAAACCAAAAAATAACACAATCATTGGAAAAATATCTTCAATTTTCCAAAAAAATCTAATAACTATTTCTTCAGATGTGACCAGAGTTTTGGGTAGCGAACAACGACTTCTGAAGAAAGTTCAAATACACTTTTGTCGACCGACGTCAAAACGAGAATTATTCAATATTTTCATGTTAATTTTTTTCAAGTCGAAATATTTGGAAGAAAAGTTTTTAAAATTATATTTCGTCAGTTCTGAACAGAGTTCTGGGTTTTAAAGAAAGTTCTATAGTGTTTTCGGGGCTGAGAATTTGATCCCAATCTTGAGCGATCATTAACAGAGTTTATTTAAGGCAGATAGTCTTGGCAAGATTTGACACAGATTCCTTTGCAGATAATGGTGATATCATCGGCGTACTTCATTATCATGTATGAGGTTGTATCAGCATGGTTCATTGCAAAGAGCAATAGTGTGACGCTAAGTACTAATCTTGCGGAATTCCATTCTCGAGATACTAAGCCTTTCAGAAAGTTCCCAATGAAATTGATGGATAAATCCTCTTCAGATTCAGTACAAATTGTTTCGCCTTTCGTAGGGAAGATTTCAGTAGGCGTATCGCACGTTTCTTCTTATTGTTAAGTTGAATTGGTAGTCACTTGTAAACTTTGGTTTTGTTGCTTACAGGAGACATCATGAGACAGCAGCTGGTCTCTATTGTAGGATGAATAGCGTTTGATAAGTGGGGGCAAACTTGTGTTGGTGGCTATTCACATGACAAAAATACTACGAAATAACAATACCTAATTCAAAATGTTACAGTAGAGTAACCATAGAGTAGAGTAACAATTTTTAATACAATTTTGTTGGTTTTAAAAATACAAATTAGTTATCTATTGTTTGCACTTTATACATTTTTCGAAAATAAAAATAATTTATTGTTACTAGTATATATCCTTTTTGGATCCGTTATTCATACTTTGAAAAGGCATCTTATGTCTTATTACGGCTTAATATGGTCATATTTAATTTACTTTCTGACTTGATTAACTTGATATACTCTTATAATTACAACAGACTTGGTCTTGTACATTTTACGTGACTGTCTTTGCAATTACTTATGTTATGCGCACTTCCCTTATTACATGACGGCAACACTCTTGGCGTTGTTTTGGATCTCCATGTAAGTCGTCCTGATGGCGACTTAATTCCTTCCATTGTCTGGTTTTCCACACTTACGGTTTTTGTAATTTCGCTATCATGAATATTGTCTATCGCGATTTATACATCCTGCAACATTTGCAATTCTACTCTCGTTTTACCCAGCTAATTTATTACTCACTGCTTATCATAATCACTTAATTTCATAATAACGCCTGACCCGTCTCGCAGTTCTACTCCGTACTTCCTCGCAGTCCAATTCCCTCTAATTCATCTCGCGGCTACACATCCACCCTTTCTCGCCTGACAACTCGTGCCCGTCCACTGTCTTCTTTGTTTACAAGCATATTCGGTGCTATTCTGTCTTCCTCCCATAGCACTACACTTACGTTCTTTTGTCATTCTCAATAATGACCAATCACTAAATTATTTATTTCATTTCATTTTTAAATATATTATAAGTTCTTAAACGTAATTAACCGATATATATATATATATATATATATATATATATATATATATATATATATATATATATATATATATACCACACACACGTCTTTTTATCTATGTAACGTATATATCCCCTCAATGTGAATGTTCATTTTTATGTTTCCTTTAGATACACGAACGTATCGTCATATTTCACCCTTATATTTTAATTTATTTAACAGAAATATCTTTGAGATCTTATGGCTCCCCTCACTATGTAAAGTTCTTGGTAAATATAAAACATAATGCATATTCATGGATGTGCAGTATTTTCTCTAGTAATTTCTCTGCACCACTTCCTTCTGTGCTATGTAATCGTACGGGTTCAGCTAGTAATATAATATTCGATTCATCACAGTGAAAATGATCTTAAAAATTAACATTGTTATGGAAAATGTATAACTAGTATTTTTTAGTTCGTGTTACTAGATACGCCAAGAACTGCTAATAGCACATCACCGCTATTTTAGCCCGTGATGTCACTGAGTACAAGAGAACACTTTGGGAGTGAAGAGTGCAAATCTCGATTGTTCAAATAGAAAATATCAAAAATTAAGTAGGTTTCCAACAGAGATAAAATCAAAAATGTTCGCTATCAAATGTAAAGTGTGTCGCGGTACACTTTACTACAATTGTTTTATAAAAGTGATTCGTTTATTAAACAATGTGATCGTATAAGAAAGTGCCTGTATAAGAAAATTAATTTCAACAGAGTTTATTCGCCATATACCCGATTTTATTTGTAAATGTCCCAAATTAAATATTTCACTATAATTTCCGTATGTATAACATTGTATATCTGTGCGCCAACTGGAAAAATTGAATCAATAAAGATATATGACGGCTTTTTTAAATAACGTTCGATTTATAATTGCCTAACTCATTGTTATAACAGGCAAATCGACATAAATGAAAAAGTTGTTTTGAAGGAAAATGTTATTAAAGAAAAAGCGGATTGATAAAGTGGTATATTATAAGGTAAAAAGTGTGATAAACAAATAAATGTGAGGGCAAGGTGCAGCTAAAGGTGACGCAAGCAAAAATAATCAACGACTGTCCAAGCAATAAAAAAACAGTGACACGAAAGATAATATGCAATTAAAAACAATGTTACATAATTATAAAAACGTTGTTCGTGAAGTTACAGAAACTCACGTTTTGTCATTTATGTATGATTATGTGCCAAACGCAAGTTAATGTTAGTGCAAAAAGTGTATTCTCTCGCTATTTGTGCGAAGAACCAACTGGAACATAGCAACATTCTAGGTGGTTATGTCAAACATTGACCCAAATAGAACAATTGTGAGAAAAACTTGTGCCAATTTGCAAAGCATGTCTGAAAATGACTTCTCGTTTGTTTTGAACTTTTCTGATTACACAAAAAAGGTTTTTGCCGTTTGTAAGTGACTCTGTTGCGAATCGGAATTAGATGGAAATTTAATTAGCGTACTATTACTGAAGAACATGTACAAATCTGAAATAAATTGTAGCAATGAGAAAAACGTTTTATGCGATACTGCTTTCGAGTGATACTCTGTGCACAAAGATCACGTATAACCTACAGTAATTATTAATATTTATCCTACGTTTTAAAATATAAATATACTTTTATTTCTTTACCTTTTCATATGATATTTGGTTTATTTAATTGACGCAGTATTTAAAGATGTGAATTAATTTACTTTTCAGACATGTTCTGCGTGTACTTTCCTTTTACGACACCAATTTCTCTTATTACTTGTAGTTCTGGAGATTGACGACTGTAAGAGGTGAATGGACAATTAAATAAGGAATGCCCGGGCTGCTACCCGAATGTGACTTATGTGCCAAAGTTGCAATGTCAAAAATAAAGTGCCATCTACACGCTACGATTGTATTGTATATTTCATTTTCTGTGTTTTCCAAACAACCCCACTCCTCAAATATTACTGCTTAGGTTTTTGAACTGACTACGCACTAACAGGATTAGAACCGTTTGCAACAAATATTATGCACAGAACTCGAACTTAAGTGTGAAAATCTAAAAAGCCATGATACCCTATATTTTCTAAAACAATCTAAGATCCCTGACAAAAAGAGTTAGGCTCCATCTCTTTCAGGTTATTTATTAGTGAAATTGACCTTATTGATACATAGATAGCTATTAAGTAAGATTAAGATTAAGATAGCTATTAAGCTCACAATTAAAAAATAATAAACGTTTTATAACTATTTTATTTACAATAAGCTTGGTAACACAGTTAATATTCAGTACTCATCACGTTCCTATATATAATTATTGTGACTAAAACAAGTCCAGCGTCTCCTGCACTCATTTAAGACTACACAATTGTCAAGACCGTCCAGCCATATCGTGGCCACAGGCATATTCTGATTAACCCAGCTCGACTCCGCTGCGATCCACAGCCATGCGGAGGCGCCGGCTCCACTGATGGACCTCTTAGCCGATTTGGCTTAAGTAATAGCCAAAATGCTGTGCAACATTGACATTCATATTCAATATTTCAATTAATGACATTCAACTCCAATCGTTGCAATAGCAATAATGTCCACAAAATTCCTTTCGCTTTAAAATATGTCTACCTCTTTCATTGATTAACAATTTGCTTAAATTTAAATACCTTTACTGAAAGTATTTTAAAACCCAATACAAAAGTCTCATGTAACAAATTGTTCTTGTACTTTTTCAAGCATTGTACTGTAAATGCGAAATTTGAATCTCTTTATCATAGAACATTTTTGAGTTCTCGAAAAATTTCAATAGACGTCATTTAAAGCACTTTAACTCACAAATGCACAAGTGTTTACAAATCGCTGGAAATGTGCAAATTTAAGGCCTGAAAGTAACTGTTGTTTTCAACGAACTTTATTAGAAATCACTTAAACCACTTGTACATGTAATTTTCAAAAAAATGTGCATGTTGGTGCTTAAAGAAAGAACCAACTATGGAGAAAAAAATGTTTCTCATAGAAAAAAGTATCTTCAATTTTATAGTTGAAGGAAGACGCCAATAAAAATTCAAACTTTTGAAATTGAAACTTTTGAAAAGTATATTTTACAATATTCTTACATGAAATGTAAACAAACAATTGGAGACATTTTTGAGAAAATTTTGAAAATATCCCAGGAGCTTGATGTAAAGTATCCCCAAATGTTGTAGAATTTTTTCAAAGTCGCATATACCGTATACCGTATTAGTTTTCTATTTTCTAGAACAAAAGCTCTTGTATGTCATCTCAGAGAGTACATTTTTCACTATCCCAAGTTTAAGGCAAAACTTTAGAGCCGTTTTCAAGAAACTTTGGAGCCGTTTTCAAGAAAATCTTCATTTGTTATTTTTTAATATTGCACTGTTAAAAAGGAGCTCCTATGAAAAAGCGCTTCAAATTTCGAATTTAGAGTAGGGCTTAAACACTATTTCTTTGAAAATAGCTCCAAATACCTCAAAGGAACTTGCTATTTAGAACGAGGATTTACTGTTCTTAATTATTCTTAAAATAAAATTTCCGGAACCCAAGAAATAAGACAATTTCAAACAAATATACTTTATAAAAGATGGCAGCTAGCGAGTACGAATAAAACTTATAAACCACACTTATTTTCGTTTGTAGACCAGATATTATTTTAGAAATTTCAAGGTCATATTTTCATCATGCACTTTCTACAAAGACTAGATTTTATTTCAGTATTTTCATTCAACAGTTCAATAGTTTCTAGGCCAGATGTTTGTTCAATGATTTCACGTTACTTTTTACTTTTTATTGAATTTTAACATAACATGTAGCTTGATTCACACGAGAGCTTCCGCGACTCGAATCCATAAATTCTCGGCTATCCGGGAGACGACGCGTCGTTGGCTGGGAGGTCGACGTTTCGCCTGACATGTCGCAGGCTTCCTCAGGGCAGTGAGGTAGAAGAGCTTTGGCACAACACGCCGCGGAAACGTGTCACCTTGTCAATTACTACGAAACCCGCACCATAACAAGAGAAGACCGGTGGTGGCCTCAATAGAGATGATGGGCTCCGTCTTAGCAACACCTGGAGACGTGCCGTTGCCCCCCGCCAATCCGGCCCCGCCCCGCGGGGCACCCCCCCGCCGGGACGTTGGCTGACAGTGGCCCGCCTTTATGTCCATTCTCCCATATTTCCGCCATTTCCTTCCATATAGATGCACATTCCAGGTATCTATCCTGTTCAGTTTCTATTTTCTACCCTATCCGCCCCACCCCCTCCCCCATCACAACTGGTACCCGCCATCGCCCCTTTTCCTTCTCCGCCAATCACGGGACACCCGCCCTCCTCCTATTGGCTCCCGCTGCAGCCAGTCGGCCCACGCGTCTGTCCTATAAGATGAGACACGCCAACCTCTTGGCAGAAAGCTCCGTCGGTGCAGTGAGTGCGCCAACTGATTCTGGGCGCCGCAAACCCTTCCTTAGGTGACGAGCAATGTGACGGTTGGCAACTCGTCTCCGGTAGCCAGCGCAGTCGCCCCGCAGCCGGAAACACTGGGATGGGAACCTCCGCGCAGGTTCCGTCCGCGGATGCCCTCCAGGTGACGCCTCACGTCCACCGCCGCTTCACGGCCACCAAAGAGACCGTACAAAATACGTCTGACAAGCTTAAAGCACGGACAGGAAACTTGGGCCCAGCGAATCGGACCTTGTCACTCAGCCGAAATCGGCACGACCAGTGTTGAAACAACACTTTGACCGGTAGCATACGCTGAGGCGGAGCGATACGCTCGCAGCGAAAAGATATTTTGTTATTCGCACCCGCCTCCGTCCGAGAACTCTCTGAAAAGGTCCTCAGAGTATTTGGCAGAGGGTACCGCAAGGCTACACCGCCTGGAGAACGTGGAAAACCAGCTGAAAGAGCTCGGCTACGCTCTCAAAGCAGTAAGACAAATCTGCCTGCTGAAGGAAATCGTGGTCGCCAGAAACCACGATTCGCGTGTAGCAATGGTGCAACAGCGCACCGGAAACGCGGCGGGTGGCAAGTGCCCACAGGAACGTTCGCTGTCACCCTCAGTGACAGCACACGCGTCGCGTAAATCTTACCTCTTAAAACAAAGTAGAATCTTTCGCAATCGAGGTCCAAAGGGAAAAGTGGGCCAGACCTCGATTTGCATGCGATGCTGCCGATGGGGCCACACGCTCGTAATTGCGAGTACGATGTGCGCTGTTGCCTCTGCACGGGCGAGGGTCACCCGGCAGAGCACGACGAACGCTGGAACGGTCGGCATCCTGCACCCAAAACGTCTGCCAAACATTTTATATTTACAAGCCCGTCTGCTGCAATTGTAAAGCAGCATCACGCCTGCATCCTTCACGGATGCAGCCATCTGCACGTTGCCACCGCGTCCGTCAGACGCGCGTCTAATAGCGAGACGACGTGACCTCTCCGCAGTAGTTCCTATAAACCGGGCGCCTCGGTCGCAGCTGCGCGGCCGGCCTGCGCGACAGTCGCGCAGCGCCTCGGCGCAGCGGCCCCCCCCCCCCCCCCAGAGGCCAACGCATCCCCCTCCGGGGCGTCGGACGCGCGCCACTGCACCTGCAGCTGCCGCCAAAAGTCACTAAGAGCCAGTTCTTAGCAATGTTGTGAGCGAATCCTAAATATGATACCGCGACAATGTCTAGACAAAATCAGACGTAGACAAGACGAATAGCACCTCGCGCGTTGCATCTGGAGACGCGCGAAGTGCAAATATTCCAGCCCAGCAATATTGAACTTTGCAGAAGGAACTGCAATCCTCGATATCTTGGCTTTACAGAAAACGTGGCTCCGCGTGATGAACCAACGAATTTCAAACGCGGATTTGGCTGTATACATCGCGCGGAGACCCGCGGCTGGCAGGCCCACGGCGGCGGAGTAGCAACTGGCGGCTGCGCCGACTGCCACGCATCTTGAAGCCGCAATGACGCTGTCATTTGCTCTGGCGTCTCTAGAGGCGGTCGGGGCGTACGTCTGGGTAGGAAAGGCCGACTATTAGTCGTATTCCGTCTACTTGCCCAGACCAAACCTTAGATCCGGGCTGGAATTGATGCGCTCTCTTGCACTAAATCCTAAAGTGTATCCTTCTGCGCGCTGACTTTAACGCCAGACATAGAACTTGGGGCGGCCTCGAGCCAACAGAAAACGGCAACAATAATTGCGCAATCTTGTAGCGCACAAGGCCGGCGTAGAGATCTGGCGCACCGAATAGCCCCCACGCATTTCTCCGGATAGTACGAAACAGAGACCCGGGCGTTATGATTTTTATGATTTGTAGAAATGCGTGTAAGTGTGTGGTTCCCCGCTCAATATGCCTTGTACTTGGATCCCGATCATTAACCCAGTAACATGCGTTGTGGCGTCCTTTGCAGCAAACGCCAAGTTAGTTTTCGAAACTACCCGTGACACGAACTGGGCAGGGTTTCGCAACACAGCTGAATTCTCAGCTGAGCAGAAAACCAGTAATACGAAAACGAGATCGACGAAGCAGTGAATCACTTCACTGTAACATTGAAATCGGTTTTCAAGCAAAATACAATTGTCACCGCGTGTTAGAGAATTCTCGCGCCTGAGTTCACAGAATGATCAAAGAAGGATCTTAAGAGAATTGCGCAGAACTGTCCAAAGTTCATCGCCGCTATGGCGATCCCGTTGACGGGAAGATGGGCGCGCAATCTAAGCAGAATTCCGTTCATCTCTACGGCGATGAGAGAGCTGCTCAAATGTCTGATACTATTTCGAAATGCAATCTCCACGAGAGGCACATCTTGGATCTTTCTCGTGGCGCTGGGCCGCAAACCGGGAGTAAACTGCCCGATTCAGAGCAACGCCGGAACGGGGGCGCTCGCGCTCCACCACCTCGCTTTACGCGTGAACGACGCGACAAAAGCGAAATCTTTGCGAATTCGCCTTGCGTTGCAGTTCCCGCGCGGTTCGAAACGGGCGCCGCCGCGTGCCATTGCTGCCATCCGATGTTGGTGGTGCGCCAGTGGCGCGTGCGGTCAGCAGCAATACCATTGGCCTGTTGCCCTCTCCCACCTTGGCACGCCGAGTAACGGGAGAGGAGCTCCGAGCTGAGCTAATTACCTCAATGCGAGGAAGCAGGTGGCCCGGACGGTCTCACCGCAGAACAGCTGCGCGCTCTGGGCGCGGCGGAGTCGAGTTTTTACTCAGTTCCTGAATGCGCTGCCTGCCGTGCGGATATTTTCCCAGGCATGGAGGATTGCGACCATTGCACTAATACCAAAACCTGGCAAAAATAAACTATTCCCGAGCAGCTATAAAACTATTAGTCTGCTCTCATCCTAGGGAAGACGTTTGAGAGACTGATCGTCACGTTTGCAACAGGAAATACGTCATCTCAATCTTCTCAGAGATGAACAATTTGGCTTTTCGAGCTGATCACAGCTCCGCGCAAGCAGCTTACGCGGCTTTGCACGGAGATCACCCTCGCTCTCGAGAGACGCCAGAACCTGCCAGCGGTCTTTCTGGATATGCGGGTCGCTTTCGATTCTGGTGTGCATGCGGGGTTTGCTCGAGTGACTTGCGGAGCGGGGAGTGAGCGATTGCTACTCAGACTGATCGCGAGTTTTCTCTCTGACAGGCAGTTCAAAGTGCGCGTCAATAACGATTACTCGTCCCTCAGACGAGCCGAGGCAGGCATGCCTCAGGGAGTGTTCTTCTCCTACCTCTTCGGCTTATACGTGAATGGACGCGCCGCTTCCTGCTGAAACAATGACTGGCATTCAACGCTGCGCGGCTCCTGATGTTCGCGGATGATTTCGCGTACTACGCGAAATCGGCGAACGGAAGGCAGTCAGTTAATAATTAAGTGATTTCTCGCCGCCTTCTGAATGGCCAAGTCGGAAACGCCTCGCTCTCAACCTCGAGAAATGCGTCGCCGTCAACTTCACTCGCTAAGAGGCTAACCCAATGAAACGGTGAGCTTGGCTGGCACGCATACTACCTTGGCGGAGCGAAGCGAGATATTTGGCGTGCTACTTGACAGCGACTTCGCTGGCATGCGCACGCTCGTATCTCGCTGCCAAAATTAAAACACGCGCCCTCCCTTTTGAAACCTCTTCTCCGTTTCTCCCGACTTAGCAATTCCTCTTAAAGCGCCGCTCTATTCACAGCTTGCGTGCGTCCCTGTGTGGCGTACGCTTGTGAGGTTTTTCGCGGCAGCTTCTCCCTCTACTCTGCCACCCCATCCGGTAGCAGAGAACAGAGCGGCGCGCCCGCACTTGCCTCTTACCAGGCCTTACCGGACAACCCAAAAAACGCTGACGGCTTCAGAATCTTAGACGTTCGCAAACCAGTTCCCGGCGGAGCTACAAAAGAGGCGCGAGACGGCGCTCGCAAGGCGCTGAGGCCGTCCCGCTCCGCGCATCCTGCGCGCGAGACCGGCAAGGCGGCGAAACAGCGGCGTGCACAGGGCCTTCCAACAAGAAGAAAGGCCCACAGCACGTCGCCTTCACCTTCGCGCACTGCCCCCCCACAAGGTCTCTGAGCTCTGCCGACGCGGGGGAGCAGCAAGTGTGTGGCAGGGATCGCCGCTCACGGATGCCGGAGAACCGCGCGGCGGCGCGGATGCGCGCTCCGCTGGGCCAGCATCGCTGGGACCGAAGACGTCGCGGCGCACGGACGCTTGAGAAAAGTCGGCGCGTGGCGTGCTTTAAAAGTGTATATAGTGTTGTGAAGTGTTGTGTGTTTGTATGAATGAATGGATGCGTTTTTAAATATAATTATTATAAGTGTGAATGCGAGTGAGAGAAAAAAAAAGAAAAGAAAATAGAACAATTTCAAGAACACCTAATTAAATAATTAGAAAAAAAAGTCTAAAAACTAACAAACCCCAAAGTGGTAATGTATATAGTTGTAGTTATAAGATAGTTTTAGTTTGTATGTAAGCAATAAAGCCTTCCTAACTGCACAAGCCAAATCGGCTGCAGTTATTCATACTGTACCCCAAAAGACAAATAAAATCCCGCCTCTCCAGGGTAACTGGAGGGTGTAAAACTGAAAAAAAATTCTTGGCAGCAGTATAGCTCTGAAGAAGGCCACAGCAAGATGGCCGAAAATTCAGTACAATTGACCGATACGCGGCTCATCCCGGATAGCCAAGAATACATTGACTCCGGCCGCGGAAGCCTACGAACCCATATTCACATATAATTATACAATCTTTGTAACAGTTTGACAATAAACAAAAAAGGGGAAGCATCAAGCACAGTTTGTTAAGTTATTTTCAAAGTCACAAATAGTAATAGTAATATGAATAAAATCGGTTGATGGGAAAACATGTACCGTTTTACATAATTTTAGATTCAATGAAAAATCACGTAATACTCCCTTCCAAATATATTAAACATGAAAACACACAAATCAGTGCAATCTCTCGCCACCATAAACTATGGGAAACAGTTTCAGAACAAAAAAAAACAATTTTGTGCTCTGGCATGATTCTAAAATCCCCGAACTAAATATTGTTTCACATCCGCTTATAGTTTCATTCATAATACCGTTAATTGTTTCTTCATAAGCCACTTCCATTAGAAAGTGATTAAGTTCTATACCTTCCTTCCACCAGCACATAATAAAGTCCCATTCCCTCAATCTCCTCCTCCTTTTGGCACGAATGCCCTTCAAATATCTTATTCACACTATCGATTTTCAAAAACTTGTAACCAAGTCCCGTCTTTTCAGCATGTCATTTACGTTATTGTTTCAAATTCAGTCAACCTTCCTACTGCTCGTGCATATTTCACTCCTGAGAAATGGAATAATATTCTGAGGAAATACATCTTGTAGGTCCCACACTTTCAGATTACAAAAAAGAATTGTACGAATAATAAGCAAATCCCACCCACTTGGTTCTTGTAAGCTTCTCTTTATTACTATAGGTATTTTACCATTACTTTGTCTCTTGATTTACGAATCAGTGTTTTTCGTCAAAAATGACTTACTTAAGGACGGGAATATAGTATCAGCAAACGCCGATGACTTTAACACTCTACGTTGTAATCATATCTATCAGCAGACAGTATCAACAGCTCACTACAAAAAAATCACATACAATACATATACATTATTTTACAACTTTGCCAGATGATATTAAACGATTAAATTCGATACAAAAGTTTAAATCCCAAGTAAAATCTTATCAGCTTCTCAACTGTTTCTATACAGTTAAAGAATATACCGAGCATCCAAAAGGAAAGTAATATTAATTTTAACAATGACATTTAAAGTCGTTTTTACCATTTGGATTGTGTAACTGAACCTGTAACAAGCATTGTACTTCAGCTTCTGAGACAATGACCCCCATCTTCATCAGGTTTCCATCGAGTTTCCCTAATCCTTGAGCGAATACAAAGGTGGCCCATTGTTCTGCTTCTGAACATAAATGCAACTTCAAATGAATGTCTCACCGTCGGCAGGGTTACCAGAAATTTTTTCCCAATGGAGGACATTTTAAAATTCCCAAAAGGAGAACATTTCATTAAAAGAGAGGGCATTTTACATTTTTAAACTCCACGATGTATAGACAATGTACTCAGAAATATGAAACCATTAATAGTCTTTAAAAAGTATATTAGACTGTGCCTTTCAAAATGAAAACTTCTGATGGGGTAACTTCGGCCCCGCACTCACCTTGATTATCCACCAAACAATAAGCGTAAATAAGTATAAGGAGAGAGGACGGGAGGACCATGTTAAAATAAAAGGGGATAGTCCTCCAAAAGAAGGACAGATGGCAACCCTGTCTCGTGGCGTAGCAGGTCACACACAGTTTTTAATTGTTTTGACGTAAATAAATAAAACTTGCGAGTGTACTACATATGCCCATGCGTCAGTAAAATTGTTTCCCCAAGTTGCGTTATAGAACAAGGTCTATTCGTCCTTCAACGGCCATTAGTCCCTATTTCAAGATGACGAGAAGTAGTCAATAATTCATTACTCCAAATTTTGAGATTTTACCGTTTTATAGGGCGTTATTAAATGCACTGAAAATGACTGCACTGAAAAATTATTAATTTTATACTTGTTCATTAAATGTTTATGTCATACGTTTCAAGATAGGAAAAAGTAATACTGTACGACGAAAATTGACATCTTAACTCAATATTTCTCTCATATAACACCAACATTATAATTGCATTATTATATTTGTTTCGATTACTCGAACACATTCCTTAACAAGGTTTGTTCCAGCAGCAGTTCGAAACCCTCCCGAACCAGTCCGCACATGCACAGTCTTAGCATTGGTCGTTCCAGCAGCAGCAGTCAGTGATTGTGATTGGGAGTTAGGCGTTCCAGCAGGGTTGCTGATTAATTTGAAACCCGTCAGAATCAGTGCAAACTAGAAATCCGCGCATGCGTACTTCGGACCCTGAGTTCCCGCCAACGCCTAACTTCGACGACACTCTATTTACATTTCCTTCAGGTTTCTGCATAGTTGTTTTGTGTTCCGCTCTATATATTTTGAACCTGCTTTGTTTTACATTTTAATGATTCTTGGGTTTTGGTGACTTAGCTATCTTTCGGATTTTCTTGTGGATATTGGAACTTGACATTTTGTTTCTTTTCTTTCTTTTTTTTGTTTTGGTTTTGTTTTTGGAAATGGAACGTAAGTAATTTTAAGGAAGTTCGTTGTTTCGTAACTTACTAAATATATATGTAGTTATTTACCATTCTGAATTGTTAGCGTTATCGCTCATTTAAAAAATACAATTAACCGAAATCTTTAACCAAACAATTAACCGAATAATCAAAAACAATAGCGCAAGTCACAGTTTACCAGGTTTAAAATCCATAAATAATAGCGAGGTCAACGAAATAATAAGCGAGCAAATATGGAGAAACATAAAGCGCAAGTAAATACCAGGAACTGACCAGGACCACGTCCCTTTGATTTCTGCACGCGATACGAAAATGATGACATCTGGCGGAAATTCTGCAACTACGGAAGCAACGAAACAGCGGCGCCTAGAGACTGGTTTTTGTCTGGTAGATCCGTTGGGATCTACTTGTTCCAGCAGATCCCAATCCGGGACGCATTTCTGACTAGTTTACACTACACTAGTTTACAGTGAGTTTACACGCGCGCATGCGCAGAGTAAACTGTACGTAAAACTGTTTGTGATTGTTTGCTAGAACAAACCTACTATTTACCTGAGCCCAATATTGCTGACATTTAGTTGAATCATTTCAATGTACGGTTTAAGGTACAAGAGATGCCTATTAAAATAGAATTCGTACCGCCTATGCGCAGTTTACGTTTCGCACCACTTTCGTGCATCCCGCATGCGCAGAAGATCGATAGTGCTTTACGTTCGATGTGGCACAAACCCTCTATAGATCTCGTATCTTACGATATCGCTGTTTTGTAAACAGCATAGAGCGGCGAGATTTGAAGTTTCCCATTGTGGAACGTGAAGATAAGCTGAAAAGAAGTATTTGAAACGAAGTCGTTTTAAGAAAACGAAGGCAGTAGAATTATGTAAAAAGTGTGTATCGGTTTAAAATTACACATTTATGTTGAATGGCTTTTTTTCCGAAGTGTAAACGAAATAATTAATTATAGGTTTTATCAGTTGTATTTTATCCGGTCAGTAAAGTTCGTATACATTTTACATGTCTTCTTAAAGATGCAGAATTCCGAAAATAAGTTTACACATTATCAGTTAAAGAAGCAAGGTATGTTCTAATTATCTGCTGTGGTTGTGACTTGCCCATATACTGTCATGTAGTTAACAAATTAAATTGCCTTTGTACATTGAACTAACCCCTTTTTTGATTCTGTGCCAGCCGTATTCGATGTTTTGTACAAACATTGTGAAAGAAACCAACAAGAACAAGTTTCTGTTACCAGTGTTCTGCAATATGTTTCAAAGGAATTGGGTTCAAGCTTCAAAAGTCCAGAGTAAGTCATTAAAAAAATATAAAATTAATTGTTTCCAGTTTATCTGACATTAAATTCTGTCCTTTTTTCAGAAACATTATCAATGAGTTGAACCTGAAACTAGAAGCCAAGAGTAAGGATGGCTGGATATTATTTGCAGATGTTTGTGAAATACTGAGTGGTTGGATGGATAAAATATCTTTAACTCCACATTGTGCCATGATGAAGAAAACCTCTGAGACAATTGAATACACTTTTAAAAAAACAAAATCTGATCATTCTCTACCAATACCTTCTCTTTCTACAAGAAACAATTCTACAGAAAGTGGTAAGTTGATGATTATGGAAACAAAAATTTGTTTTACACAAATTGTGCTAATGTTTTGTTACTGTGTTACAAAAATATACATTGCATATTATTTTTAAATAGTTGTAATTGAAAATCTTCAAATTAACTTCCCCCATACCATGTCACACACAGTTTTTAACTGTTTTTGATGTAAATAAATAAAATAAAATCTTTCAGGTGAACTTTTATTCATGAAATGTGAGAAATGTGGTAAGGATGAGAATTGTTGTGATTGGAGAAACAATGAAGTGAATCGGTAAGTACGATTTTGAATGTTTAGTAAATTGGCGAGTAGTGATTTTAGAACAGAATTAATAAATTATTATATTTAGGGAAGAAAGGATTACTAAATGTTATGAACAAAAAGTGGCAGAGTTGCAAAATTTGTTGAGGCAAAGTGAAGATTGTAACTATGTTATACAAGTGGAAAATGAATCTCTTCGAAGAAATAATGTTTTGTAAGTTTTTGTTGTAAAACATTGTATTGTTTTTTCTATTCATTGCTGAAAATAACTTAAGCATGTTACAGATTACAAAATAAAGAATATCGATGGATCACCAAAGAAGAACAACTTGCGGAACGTGAACAACAATTGTTATCAGCAAATACATTTCTTAAGGAACAAAATGACATGCGAGAAAAAGAAATCTTGACCTTAAAACAGCAACTGAGTCGCCTGAAAGTTGAGGTAATTGTCATCCATATGTAAAAACAATGGTTACATCTGGAAAAGTGAAAGGGGGTGGTGGAAAGCAGTGAGATTCTCATCTTGAAACTCCAATCTTTAAACAGGCAGCTACATCAGTCACATACTGATGACACTAACTAATTTCTTGTTGACCCAGCGATGGATTTAGGCATGGGCAATGTGGGCACTGGCCCCTAGGTGGCAAATTTTCTTTAATCCAAAAGTGTTTTTGATCAAAAAATTATTGATTGACCAGAGTTATAATTGCATTGGATGATTCAACAAGAGCACTTGTGCTAGGACAACTGGCCAGCAAAGAATAATATCATGGATTCTTTTCAACAAAATTATGTAAATTCAATTTTATTATTTTAACTTTCAGCGTGTCAAAGCGTATATTTTACTTTCTTGCCCTTGTGAAGGTACATCAAAAGAGAAAGTTATGTAATCATGTGCCGGAAAATGGAATTTTCAGCAAAAAATCTTTTATTGCTGGGCCCTGGTTATATAAAAGTGGATACATCCCACTGCTAAATGTAGGGCAAGAAATTCTTCCATCACGTGGGGTTACCCGAATCCCTGTTTTGTGGGTTCTTGATATCAAAAAATCGATTGATAGCAGACTTTTGTTTGTCTGTGGTCAAAGCTAGTGCCTAAACCGTTCAGCCAATTTTCTGCAAAATTTTTATTCTTCAATCAATCTGAATGAACTCATTGCTTAAGAGATTCAAAAGAGATTTTCATTTTTGATGGAACTTTGACCTAAAGCCTGACCCTTTTCAAAATTTTCTCAAAAATGACCTCAATTTTTTTGATAAACTTTGTCCTTGAATAACATAAAGGATGCTTAAGAGAATGGTACAGGTCCCATGTTTGATGAAATTCCAGATTTTTTGAAAATTGTGAAAGTGCAATTTTTGGGGGACATCTTTCTAAAAGTGTAATATGGAAGATAGTTTTTTTCCCTTAAAGACGGATTTTGAAATATGTTCGTGTTCAATTATTCTTATTTTATTGTGATGGTGAAATATAGGCAACTTAAAATAATGTTTTTTCTCAAGAAACACTCCAATTTTTTTCTTTAAATTTTCTCCGCAGTAGAGATGCTTAAAAGAATAGCTTTAGTCTCAATTTGTTAAACTCTGAATTTTCGTAAATTGCAAATTTAGAAACAATGTGCAAAATATGTTCTGTTGTGCCACCACTAGTTTTGTGATATAAATTCATTTATTACATTACCATAATTGAAGTAAACAGTAAACATTGTATTGTATAAATTTTCATTGCTATTTTTTGGTTCAATTTGTGATATCTTGGTTTATAAAGAAATCACTTGAATTTTGTTTTTCCAAAAATGTTTGAGCTAAACGTGACCATGATTTAACTCAATTGATCAAAAACTGCAACTTTTAATTGACAATTAACAAACAATTGACCTGTGATCACAGCAAAGTGAATAGGTTCTATGTGATATTAGATAACTTAGTTTGCGAGTTAACTTGAAGAAATGAAACTTATAAGAAGATCAGTGGAAAAGTTCATCATAATTTTAGAAATTTCAAATTTAAAGGCAATGAAATGAAACATTTGACATGGTATATTCCATGTTGATATTACATATCCGATGATTGACTGACCACCTCTGATCAAAAATGACGAATATTAATTAAATGTGCATGCGTTGTTGGCAATAGAATTCGACCTTTTAAAATCAATAAAATATGCTGATCCCTCTGTAATCAGCAAGATGCAATATTTGGTTTATTTTGTGTATTTTTAGTTTATAAAAAAGTTGGAGTATTAAATAAATGCGTTAGAAATTATCCAAACTTCATTTTCATTTAATAAAAAAAATTAAAGAATTGAGGAAAGGGCAGCACTGAGTATAGTGCCCAGGGGTGCCCCATTTCAAATCAGCCATTGTGTAGACCATGTGTGAAGCATAATTGATAGCCCTTAATTTAGATGAGGCCAAATCAGGTGCAGCAGGCTGATAAATGTGATAACTCAGATAGCTTGCCTTGATGAAATATGCAGTCCCAGGGAATCCCTGGGTGCAGTTCATTAGTTAAGTCAGCTTAAGTTATTATTTGGAGTGTATGGTATTGTTGGTTTTACTACTGCTGCCAAAATGGCTAGGTCAAAACAAATTAAGACTTGACAAATGGTGAAATGTCCAATTTTTGGAAGTTTTAATGATTTTAGTGATGTAGTGTTGCTGACAAATGAAAATGAAATGGAGTTCTGTATTTTATTACAATAGTATGAAGCAAGATATTTTCACAAACAAACCAACTGTAAGTGAAATATCTGATATTTTAGCCCAGAAAATTGTATCTGGTTACAAGCATTTTGCCTGTTGTTTCTAATTCCGGAATTTTACAAATGAAAAAGTTTATCACGACAATCATAGATATTTGTTAAGATCAAAAAAGGATCCAAAGAGTATAACTGAGATCTTGGTTCATTATAGGTTTCATTTAATACATTATTGGATTCGTGATTTGTCATGATGTTGCTTAAACTATGAAATATGTAGTGAAAATTAACTTGAAATTACACATTTTCAGAAATGCTCAAATGAAGTGTTCTCAAAACTGTTCCAAATTTTCTACTAAATATGTTCATATACAAAGTTTTCTGCAATATCCATTCCAATTCTCCAAAAAGACATGAATATTCATTTATTTTCAGTTATCCTTACAAAAGTTGTTGTGAGATACACCAGAGTCAATGAGTAATTTTGCAGTATTGTTTGTTTTTTAAGATAATATTTGTTTAAAAGTCATACCTCTAGTACAGTAAGCAAATTTCGAGAAAGACTTCTAATTTTGGAGTAGCATAATAATTCATAAACTTGTATTTGTAGAACGAGAAGATGGCATCTGAAAATCTTCTTCTTGAAGCAAGAGAAGCTGAGAGATTACAAATAGAGAAACATCTTTGTGAAGCCAAATTACAACAGACCGAAATGCAAATGGATCTTAATTCAAAAGAGAGATTACTTGCGGAATTGGAAACAAAATTAGAGCAACTTCAGGAATACAGTGAAGTAAATATTTAAAAATACTTTATGTGGTTAATGGGAGAGGACAGTGAAGTTAGATTTATTTTATTTTCAATTTTAATTAATTTGATACAATGAAAATTGTATCCATAAAAGGTACAGCACATTGCCAACCAAGTGGCTGTTGGTTCCAGTGGCAGCTTCAAAGTACTGAATTGCTGAATTAATTTTAAGATACTATGATAGTGCTTCCTTTTTTTTCTAACGGATTCCTTGTATTCCTTTAGACTAAGATTGTAATTCCAGTCAGACCTTCATATACCAAATTGAAAAATTGGTTAAAATGGAAAATTCAACTATAAATAATTAACAAATGTTTTAATTATTCATTCCACATAGTAACATGAACTTAGCTTGCATTTATACCTGACCAAATCATTGAATTGAAATGTTCATAAAAAATGTCTAATGTCTTGTACATCACTGAATTGTTGAACATAATTACATGTATTGGATGTATTTTACATTTTTCTTACATAAAAGAAAAAAATTGTCAAGCCAGAAAATTATATTCAATATTGTTTTTAAAGAGAATTTTCAAAAAACAGAAAAAAAATTGATTTATAGAGAATTTTGTCACATGGAGGTCTAACTGTACATTATTATTATTACTACACTGGGGTAGTTGAAGAAGCACTCTTTATTTAATTGTTTATATGCTACAGGTTTTAGAAGCTCAAATATCAGAATTGCATAAAAGCAGTTCACCAGCCACGTCTCACAAAAAACTTCATGAACAGGTTAGAAGCAAATATTTCTAGACTAATCTGTATCTGTGACAGTTTGTGTCTTTTGTACATTTATCATGTAAGTAAATTTCTGAAGCTAAAATTGTAAAAACTTATTGCAGAGTTTAGGAGAGGAATTAATGATGGCAGACATCAGTACGAAGAGCTTCATAAAAAGTAATGATAGAGTAGGTTTGGATATCCCAGGAGAGAGTTCATTGCGAGCTGAACTACATGCATGTGTAAGTAAATGAACTTTATTTCAAATTAATTATTTTAGTTCAAATCTATTTGAAGTATAGGGTGCTGGTCATTAAATAATACATTCTTCTTGCTTCATGTAATGGAAAAAATATTTTACCCAAAATTTAATCTGTAGTGCATTGTATTATCATGCAGCTCTCAAGCATCTTTAATTACTATATTCACAAGACCAAACAGTACAATAGTATAATGAAGCATAGTTATTAAATGTAAAAAATTTATGAATATTTAAATATTTTAAAGTTTAATTTATCAATAATTAAGTAAATGCATTGAAAAACAAGTTTAAATAACAAACTGTTGTCAGCAATACAATTTTTGTCAGGTGTAATTATCTAAGTCTCCTTTGTAATAATATGTTATAAATTAAATTCAATACTAAACAACTTTACTAGAGGAGACAAAAAACACACAACTTTTTTACTCTGCCATTTAAACTAAATGCATTCTCAGCTTAGTTAAATAATGTACATATTTAATAGATGACTACTTTTGTAATGTCTCTGCCTTTTTTTCCCAAAGGGTCAATGGCCATTAATTTGTGAGCACGTTGCTGTTCAAGCTACACCTGATACATGTCTCTCAGAAACACAAACTGATGAGAAATGGTCAGCTACTGAAAATTACAAAAATTCTGAACCAAAGGACCTTTGCAGTAAAGAAAATTATTCTTTTCATCACAGTGAAACTTGTGATGGGAGAGAACATGATATTATTTACAATTCGATGGAAATGAATGCAGAAGCATGTGAACAATCTAGGTTTTCCCATCAAGATTCAGAGACATCTGTGGAGACTGATTCCTCGCAGAATAATGTAGCAACCACCTCAGATTCATCTGTTTCTAAAAATGAAACATGTCTGTTTGTTCCATTCGTGAAACCTAATGGCAAAGTACAGGCAAATTATCCGTATCAGTCTACTTATGAAATGGAATTGTTTATTATGGTTGATGCATTGACCCAAACAGAACCACTTCATCAGGCAATAATAAATGAAGATGTAAAATTATTTTCTACTTATAAGCTAGACTCTAAGAAAGAGGTAAGTAAAATTCATCGTAAAAAAAGTTTTAAATCCTTCTTAAAGATAAATCTTTCTTGTATTAGTGGTAATAATCTGGATGAAATAGAATGATTGGATGGAATCTCTTCACACTATATGGTGGGCGACTGTTCAAAACAGAGTATTAAAAAATGTAAGTCCCATTAATTTTGTCATCTTAATAGTTATTGTGCCTTCACTTTCCCTTCTTAAAATTTCACAAATATCTACCATTTAGAAAGAAAAAATTTCAGTTCAAGTTTCAAGTAATGATTGTTCTAAATGTTTGATGCATTTTTTGATGTTTGATGATAAGAGCAGTACTGCATTGATGGCTTTGAATTGGAATTTTGAATTTTCCATGAAATAATACTTATTCTTACTAAAACCTATTTAAAACATTTTTTACAACAGTTTAAATTTTTTGCACAATAAAATTAAAGATAATTTGTTTTGTAGATATAATATTTTCAGAGAAAATTATTTTGCAATGAACTCTGCTGATTCAACAAAACAGACATTTTTAGTTTAAAAAAATATAGTAGTACATTGGGTGACATGTAAAATACTTTACATATTTTTTAACAGTGGTGCCATCAGGATTTTTCTCCGGGGGGGGGGGGGGGGAGAGATAGGTTGAAGTGTGTAGTTCACTGGATGCTTTCTTAAAGAAAATGTCATTTATGCTGTATTTTAAATTTATTAACATTTGTTGTTTTAAAGTTGATCATCGACCATTCAACTGATATAATGAATAACTTCCATTACTTAAGAAAATTAATAAAAACTATTTGAGGATGTGTTTCTCCAGCTGTATGGGAAGGGTCCCCTCCCCATGGTTGCAACACTGTGAAAGACAAAGTTTTTTTGAAATTAGGTTTTGTTACCTGCTAGAAAATCACAAAGCCAAACAAAAACAAACAAATTACTGGCATTACAATTCCACAGATAGTGTTTCATTTCTAGTAGTATAAGGTACTTTGTCATCTCACACTTAATTTTGATATACTCTGGGTGATTGTTTTAAAATTTCTTATCTACTAGTTCAAATTTTTAAAATAATATTATTGTCATTTGAATTAAATGTAAAGTTTGCTGTATTCTTTGTGTAGTAAGGTGACTGTGCAAGAAGTTAAATTTTAGATAGTTTCTTTTCATTTCACAGTTTCATTCAGTATAAAAAAAATTTGTAATTATCAATATTACTTCATATTCTAATTTTTAAAAGACTTCAGAATTGATTTGTAATGACTTCTTCTTTAACCAATAGATCACAGAATTTTAGATCTAATTTTTAACAGTTTAAAATGAAAGGTATGTCATTAAACATTATATTTAATGAGCACTAGAAATGCAAATTTACACAAAGGGCTCCTGAAAATTTACTGAAATTCCATACTAATGTTTAAACTCTTTTCCTTAGTATCTCCACTATAAATGAATTAAAACTTTTTATTATTATAGTGCTGAGAAATTGAAATAGTAAATATTCTTAAGCTATATTTTCAGCAAGAATAAACCAAATTGCTCTTTTTAATTTTTTAGTGTGATATCATGCACTTGTTTTCTTTCTGAATGGGTAAAGCATAAACACGTGTCTTGATGGTAAATGTATGTTAAATTGTTTTCATTGCTATATTTTTACAATTTCACTTTTATGATAATTATTAAAATGTTTCAAGTTTGCCAATATTATTGTGTGTATAATGTAAGTCACTACTAGAAAATTTTATGAAAATTATCAAAAATATACTATTGATTGTTATAACATTGTGCGCATTTGAAAAGTTTTCAAAATTATTTGTGTCAAAGAGGTCTGAAACACATCTATCCAACAAAACTATTCAAAAGTAAAACTGATGTTACAAAAATTTAATTGTAAAATGTGTACATAATTATACACAAACTGATTTTTTCTCTCATTCTATTTTTATTTTCCTTTGCCATCATGTCCATTTAGCATTTAAAAAATTGAGATGTATTCTCAATTCTTGATTGTGTTAATACATTTGAATTTATTAGTTAAAGCTGAATGTTCCGACACTAGTTCAATTTGTCGACGCCCCGTAGCAGCACCAAATTAGGCGAAAATTATTTTATTAGTAATGTCTGATCGAATGGTCCGATTTTCAATCAGTAAACGGCATTTCATTCGTATTTGATATAGAATTTACACTACGAACCTCGTTGGGGAAAAAATGGAAATTTTTTTGGGATAGTTCCGGGACGAAATTCCGAAATGTTGCTAATACTGTGATGACGACGTGCACCCTGAATCCAACGACGTAGGTATCAATCGTTCAAATCGAATCCGCCGCCGCGCGTTGGCGAGCTGGGAGTGAGGCAGGCAAGCGAGCGGTTCTCTTGTGGCCCGGCTGCGATTCGTCAGATAATTCTTTCGCTATTTTCCATATCACAACATTAGTTTTACTGTCTCATATACATGCGTGTATACGAAAATTTGTTCTCCTTAATGAGTTTTTTTCATTGATGTCATGCACATTTCTTTGAAAGTTTTAGTAGTTTTCGCGCAATATTGCATGAAATATGTGCATCAGTAACAAATTTGTCAAAAGTGGCTCCGATTTTTTCTTTGAACTTTTGGTAGGGATACTGTTAATTCTACCGTATAAATTACAAACGCCGTATTGCTGTATATTTTTTTTATTTTTTATTTATTTTTCAAAACAATCTTTTTTTACATTTCTCTCGGGTCCTTAATATTTGCATTAACGTCACTTCGATACATTACTGCATTTGTGAGTACTCGTGCTTTAAATAGTTTCAAAGTTTCTCGATAATTTGAAAAATATTTTGAGAAATTGCGCTCGTATTTCTGCATTCTTAAAAACTCACAAGCGCCATTTTCTTACATTTTTTTCAACGAAAATGTTCATATATGACGATGTTTTACTATTTCTGTAGTACTCTTAAAGTCATGTTTCAGTTCTATCATTAGGGGACTAAAAAATTGAAAGAAAGAAAGAAAAGAAAAAAAAGTATCTTTAGGTAGCAATTAATGGCAGCTGGGAAGAGGATGGAACAAAAACTAAAATATAGCCCATAGCTAAGAAAATAGAAAACTAACTAGTACGAGAAAGTCGGTGCCATTCTGTAGCATCACTAGTTGTTTTGTTTTGTTTTTCCACAAATTTCACTCTGTTGCTGTAAGTAGGATAGACGTTCTCTTATCCTCTGTGACCGAAGTATAGAACTGAATTTATTTTCACTATTCCACTCGAGAAATAAAAACCAATAGTGTTTAACTATATACACAAAATACCCCAATGAGGGTGGTGTTCCTCAAAACGTTTATCGTTTTTTCTATCTGATATTTCTACCTTCTGGCCAATCATAACCTGTAACTCACCTGTATTAGCGGGCAGTATTCATCGACCGCTATGTTACGAGTAATGTCCAAATAAACCTCCTATGTATTATAATATGACCTCTTTGATTTTAATATATTTTCAATATTTTGTGCATTTTGGAACTTTGTTGGACATAATTTCACTCGTGGAATAAGTCCATTAAATATCACTTTTAATTGGAAATTCTCAGATAAATCCCCTTTGCTTCGCTTCACGAGTTTAATCCACAACTTCCAAAGCATTCGTACAAATGAAATACTAGTTCCATTTTAGGGTATTAGGAGAAAATGCGTCTTCATGTGGATAAGGTGAAAGATAATGGTTGCGGCTCGTCTAATGACGGAAATACTGCACAACGTGTCTTCTCAGAGCCTGCCGTTTTCTCAGAAATTACTGGTGTTATGAAAACATAATTAAGATTGTAGGATTATCCTGATAGCCATGCCTTGTCAATATAGCATTGATCCTGAATTATTTGGCAAGCATTGTACGGAGACTGCTGAAGTATACAGAAAATTCTTATGATTGGTTGCATATGCTTGTAGGTGTTCATAAAGATATTGTAGTTCATGGGAAACACCTACTTCAGCGTAGTATTCTGCCACCTGGGTGCCTGGGGGAAGAAGCTTCAGAATCCAGAAATATATTGTACAAAAAGGACAGAGAGACTCACTCAAGGATAGTCAGCAGAATTCACAACTTAACATATTTTCAACAGAGCTTTGAAACCAACCAATCCCTTTATTTCGACTGTCAGCCTCCAAAAAAAAGTTAAAAATATATGTTGTTTAGTATGTTTTTTTCACAACAATATGACATCTTGTTAAATTAAAATATAGATAAATAACATCATATGAAAGTTTTAATACTAATTTTTAATTTCTATCTCTTCCCACCTCAAGACAATACTTATACTTGAGCCGCCGTTTTGAAATTATGTAACAGGTAATATGACATTTATTACCTTCTTTATATCTGTAAGTGTACCAAATTTGAGGCAATTTGGTCTTCAAATTACCGAGTGCTGCTCCAAAGTGGCCAAGGACAGCTCACTTTCATTCCATAGTGCAGCTGCTGATTCGCCGGGGCGGGCGCCACCAATAGACAATCCTCTCCAGTCTATCCACTCTTTTCTTACCCGCAGTCTTGCGCGTGTACAAACTGCCATGGTTCGAAACATCTCGCAGAATTTTCTACGTGTCCTCTGAGAAATTCGGACTTGGGCGATAGCAAAGATAACAGCGAACAATGCACGAAGTTTGTAAATGCAAACAGCAATATTCAAAATTAAAATTGCCCAAAATCCATCTGGTTTAGGAACCCCTAACATATTCATACGGGGGATAATTTGATTCGACAATGACCGTATTTATTAATTTATAATTAGGATTTAAGTGTCAAAAGAAAATTAAAAATAATAACATTCAAACAGAGCCAGAAAACTTGAACGCTCAAAGGGCCAGAGCTTCCTCAGTTCGCCATAGAAGGTAAAGGGAAGGAGGAGGAGAGGCCCTAAGGGTGCTTGTGTTGACCGCGTCTTCGCGTATGAAATTCCAAGGCAACAGGTCATCTCTTGGGCGGAAGGTAGTCTACTGAATGAAAATGCTACAATCAGCGTTCACATTGTTCAAACTCTGAACTGACAGAGGTATCCAATATTATTCCGCTTTTTTTTTCGTATAAATTGTGATTATGTCTTTTTGATTCATGAACAAAACATCGATCATCGGCTTTCAAAAATGTTTCAAGGCTTTATAAAACCTCTACTTATCATGATTCTACAAAACAGTTATTTTGACAATATCGCCATCAGTGCCGCATCCCTGCAATCGACACAACACTGAGGATCGCTGGCGGGGTGACAGATATAAAAAACGTGTTCGAGAGAAAAAAGATAAGATTCCAGTTTTGTTCCGTCTTTGCGTGATGAGTAGGTAAATGCATTGTAATGCATGCCTATTCATCAGATTTGGACGGCGTTGGATTCAGGGCGCATGTCGTCATCGCGCTATAAGCCCACATTTCTGAATTTCTTCTCGGAACTACTCCAAAAAATCCAAAATTCAGTTTCCAATTTTTTTTAATGGGGCTTCGTAGCGTAAATTTTATATTAAAAACGAATTAAATGCCATTTGCAGATAGAAAATCGAACCATTTGTTTAGACGCTATCGGTAATGTAAACCCTATGGCAGTGCTGCAGTCTATTGAATTTTCATATAAGTATTTTTGAGCGTCAGATTTAAAGCCCTGTGGGCAGTTCCTCCACACCAGGCGCAATTCAAAGGGCAATGGGAAGATTCCCAAAGCCTTAAATGTAATTTAAGAAATTTTTACTCTAATAAGTTGTAAAATTTGTATTAACTTATGAATAAATAGTATTAAATGTAACATTTTCACTTTCTCACAAAACATTTCTTGACTCATTTGCTTAGAATATCCATGTACACAAACCATTCACTAAATATAGACAAACATACACTATTGTGTATTAGTAGTAATGTAAGAAACATATTTGTAAATTGGACTAATTTTCTGAATATCAATTAAAATTAACTTTTTTCCTTCTAAAATTCTATTAAAAATCTAATTTTAATTAATAATTTGCCACAATGTTGGTTTGTATACTACTAGTACTTTTTGTGACAAAGTGAAATTTTAAATTCAATTTTGTTTATTTTCAAGCTAATAGCAATTAAAAATTCAGTATATTGTGAGGGCCATTAACAGTACATCTACCCTAGCCACCCATGCAGATACTTGCTTTTATTTTTCTGTTCTCAGTTCCTAATTTGTAGTGCTGCCTTGTGAAATTTTACTTCTTCTATGTAAATTTTCTTTAATTTGGAAAGTTTACAATTTTAAAGTTTGTAGTAATACATCAGTGCCGTAGCTTACTTGTAGTTAGAAATGAATTAAACATTCATAAATATAGTGTGTTAATAAGTATGTTAATGTAGACTACTTACTTATATATATATATATATATATATATATATATATATATACATATATATATACATACATACACACACATTAATTTTTATAACGCACTTTTTGCCAAAGAGTACTTTTATACTAGTGCAGTGTATAAGCCATTTTGTCTTGCAAAAGGTGAGGTAGAAGACATTTTTTTAATTTCATTTATATTGTTATTAGTAAGAAAAGCCGAAGTTTTCCACCTCGAAATATTTCGGGGCATGTTTTGGTAGCCAAAACAATTTCGACCAGTTTTTGGTATTTGCATATTAACTTTTCATATTTGATCTTTGTGCAAAAATCTATAACATAATAATAATAATAATAATAATAATAATAATAATAATAATAATAATAATAATCAAAAACATAGTTATGTTCAATTTTAAAGGTTATAAAATTCTCTAAAAATGTGTTTATAAATTATTTGTCCCAAGCAAATAGTAACAGAGCTACGAGATTTTAAAATTTCGCCAAATTGTCCTTTTTATTCAGAAGTTGCGCAAAATTCCTCATGGTCTCTCTAATGTAGTATTTTTGAATCCCTGAAGTCATTAAAAAAGGCGATTAAATTCTAATGTTTTTTTATACTTACTGAGGTTAAACTCGCGGTTGCAAGTTCTGGTAAGAGTGGCAGTAGGCATATGAGTTCTGACAACTAACATGATTTACAAACATCAAAAGCATATCAATGTAATAAAATGACGTTCGTTTCTTCTTGTTTATTATAATAATTATTATTCACTGCTTTATCAAAAAAGACATTTTGTGAACAAAGTTATGAAGTTTTCCTTGAAACCATTATGGATGAAAATCGTCAATATGAATGGTGTCGGAAAATAACACGTATTGCTAACGAGGATTTGGTCATACAAGAATATTGATATCACGTTTTCTGATACAATAAATTGTGTAGGCCGACAAGAAGAGAAAAAGGGATTTAGTCTAGCTACGAATGTGGTGCAGTGTATATATCCTTCCCCTGAAGGCTATTCTGATGCATTCCCCTTTCTTATTGATGATTTGATAGGCAAATTTAGAGAGATTGCCGATCCGATAGCCGCACAGAATAATACTGTCTCCTTCAAAAGTTTGGAGGTCATATTGATAACAGACAACAAACATAACATCTGTTGTATATTTTCATAGTGTTGAGACAAAATATGAAATGACTTCTGGTATCGAAATAAGAAATATATCGCAGGTGGATGTCTTTAAAAATTCGCTCAATTTTCGCTCAGTTTTATTGGATTCGCTTGACGCAGCTGAGGTATTTACAGGTGAATAAAAAAAAGGTATATCTACCAACAAACTATTTCTTACATAATGTTGAATCGGACATACCAGATACGTTGTTTTTATTATTTGAGTCGGAGATTTTAAAACTCAAGAAGAGTGCAATTGATTAATGAAAGAAAAAATGCATATCGTTGGCACATGTCGTCGTATCGGCAGCAGTAAGACAAGTATTTTCTTTTCCATTTTGACAGGCGCTTATGTATGTAACAAATTTGGATCAAAATCATTCTTGATATCTGATATGCTATTGAATTCACTTTATGGTACTTAGAATCTTCATTACTTGAATTGCCTTTCTTTCTGTTAAATAAAGAATAAAAGCTACAAAACTAAGTAATGACGCATTCTGTCAGTTCTTGTTTGACAACCCAGATCATAATGTGAACATATTGGATGATCTAATAATGTTTTCCATCCCATAGGAGGAATAATGACAATAATTCTCCAATCTGCAATCGAGTTTCTTCTGTGACCAAATCATCGACAGCAATACGTGTTATTTGCTGATTCCATGCATATTGACTGCCTTAATGTGCAGTGATTGATATCGAAGAAAACTTCGTATAGGTAACCTCGTGCATGCAATTTCTTTTTGTGATTCCATAAATTCAGTCGTATTCTCTTTCTCACATAGGAAACAATACGTTTTTAAACTATTGTAGAAACATAAGTGGCTATTGTGTGAACGAATTTTGCGATTCCCTGGCTGAGACTGCTCGCTTTCCTTTCGAGTTGATGCAGAACTCGATTTTGGATTAATATAGTCGTAATTTACATGGTAAGGTTTAGGTATAGTCACATCTTCTCACAAGAACAATTTTTGAATGGATCTTTTTTCTTCCTCACAACCACTTCCCCTCCGTCCAAACTCCCTCACATCAGTGGCGTCTCCTGGCTCCTAGACATGGGGACGCGATCATGAGATCACAGGTTGAACGCATAATTCTAAATATTTAAAGTGTGCGTCATTCTACTTTAGTCTTAAGTATTTTGGTACTTTATTCCGCAAATTAGATACCTTCTGAATCTTCATTGAAAATCACATGTCTCATTGCATGCATTAACTTGCATAAAGAAAACAATAAAACTAAAAAATGAACCATAAAAAGTACATACCTAATTTTTGAACTCGATATCTATTCGCCGCTGTTTTCTGGCAGATACAGTGGTCACGTTCTCTTAAATTGAGAGCTCGACCGAAAATCACTTTCATATATCTTATCACTAAAATGTCGCACACAATTCTTCAGTTTTATAGTGATATATTAAATGGTTGATCATCACTAATTACCTTAAGTTTTTGCAAATAGGAGAAAGAACTAAAAGGAACTTGAAGACTCCTGTCTATAGCACAATGAAACGTTTCACTACTGTTCTATGCCACATGTAATTCATCCACTACCACAAACACAGGATGAGCTCGCCATGTCGAGTCCTCACACAAAAAATGTTTTATTCTTTCGCGTTACAATTTCATATTCTTGATTCTCTTTAACGGATTACTAGTTAGACAAAGTAGTCTGTTTATCGCACATTAAGTACGAAACAGCACTTACGCCACAGCACACGACACCAATGAACGAAATAGCATGGCACGCACTGTTTCGACTTCACGGACTGTCCTTATCGTACTATTTCTTTACATGAAGGGAGTGCCCTCGTTTAGCTATGCCTGCTAACCCACATCGAGCTATACTCATACTGCGATTTATGCAATTTTGCCCCTGGCAGGTATTGACGGTTTTATCCTTTCGGGAGATTGAACGTCACCCCATGGTGACGTTCAAATGATGGGCACTATTGCTAGGGGAGAGTTGCGAAACTCGCAGTATAATCAGGTTGAAATGCGCTTAGGCGTTGTTGGCAGACTTGCATGAATTGTGGAGAAAAACAGCCTCCCGCTCCCCGCTTAGGGGTCCACAATCGCGGCACGTGGCGTAAGGGGGGGGGGGTTGGAAGGTTCTTGGGAGGGTGTACACAAACGCCAATGAGAACTCAGAAGCCTGTTATGTGAGAGTCAATGTCAAATCTTCGGCAGTCGAAACCACACAGCTGCTCAGAGAGCCTGGCCGTGAGATCAACGACCTCGCCAACGAAGAGAGGTCGTTCAAGGGTGTTTCTCCCCAGTCACATCCAGAGTGGAAAGTAGCGTCTATTGGACAGCGCACGTTAGTGGAGAGAGGGAATAGATAAATGTCGAGAGATACGTAAGAAAGTGAAGAAAAAAGAAAACATTACAGAAAAGATTTTTAACAGATGCAAAACTAAAGGATGTAACACATCACTCGCATACTTTGAGCCTATGCCACTGCCTCGCATATGAAACACACTCCTGACATACATTCTTTGTCATAAAAGTTCTAGGACAAAGTAAAAATTAGAAAATTGCAATTACGAAGTAATCATCCTAGCCCCTAGAAAAGTAGTCCCTTTGGCTATCTATACACAATTGTCAACGTTTCTGGAGGTCTTGGATGAAAGCAGAGAAATCTGCAGCTGCGATGCTTGTAAGCTCATTTGTCACAGTCAGATGTCTGCCGTATCTTCATGAAGCTTTCCTTTCAGTCGCCTTTTAACTCGTGGAAACAAGAACAAATCATACGCTGTGAATTCGGGCGAATATGGCGGGTGTGGGATGGCAATAACAGTATGTCTGACCTGATACACGTTAACAGATAAAGCAGTACAAGCTCATAGTGAACCAAGCCACTACTATCAATGAAAGCGATCAACATTGTCTTTGTTCTCGAAGGTTTTCGTTTGACATTCGCGGCTGATGATGCATAACTCCGCCATTCGACCTTTTGACGCGTCACGAGAGGGCCACACTGCTAGCACCAACTTCCATCCCTTGCGATAATCTTGGACTCGAATGTGGAATCAAGTCTGTCTCTATCCAATAGTGCAGCACAAATTCTTCGTCTTTGATCTCTCTGTTTAACTGTTGCGGGACAAGTTTTGCATTATTTGTCCGTTTCCTTACATCTTCGCGTAAAATCTTGTGACACACATCGCGATTCAAATTTAGTCATTTTGATATCGTACGCCCAGTTACCCGGGTGGTCTTCTAAATACACATTACAGTGTTCATTAGTCTTCTGCAATAACTGCCGCACACGCTCCACCTTTGCATCGATATGTGATGTAAACGGCGACCAGCTGTGGGATCGTCTTGCACTGATCGCCTTCACGAAACCTTTTGTGCCACTCGAAAACACGACTTCTAGATAGTGACTCGCCCGCATATGCTAGCTTACAGAGGCCACGTTTCACTCGAGGTTTTCCTGGGGGTGAGCTTAACGCAGAACTTAATATTCATTCTTTGCACGCAATCTGCATTCATCGTTATTTATTGCGAACCTCCTGTTCAAATAGGATCGAGGAAATCGAATGATACAGGAGTGCTATTGGGGATATGGTGTGATCGAGATTTAAGATTTCATAATCTGCTGTAAATGATAATCACCATAACGTCCTTTAATAAAAATAATTAATTTCAATAATTAGGAAGCACGTCTTAATAGTACTAAATAGTACCACTAAATACAGTTTTTCCTTGAAGTAGAGACTGCCATGTTGCACGTTATCATTTCTTAAGTAATAAAATTATTATTTTATAATAATAACGGTAATAATAATTAAAATTATTATTGTTATAAAAAGAAGAAACGAACGTCATTTTATTGTATTGAAATGCTTTTGATGTAAGTAAATCGTGTCAGTTGCTAGAACGAATAGACAGTATTACAAGAACTTTCCAACCCGAGATTAACCTCAGTATTTTTTAAAATATTAGTATTTAATCGGTTTTTTTATTTATAATGACTTAAGGAATTCAAAAATTCTATGTTAGACATTACTGAGCAATTTTGCACAACTTCAGAACAAAAAGGAAAATTTGGTGAAATTTAAAAATCTCTTAGCAATGCTACTATTTGTGAGAAAAATAATTTATAAAGCAAATTTGTAAAGAGTTTTATGACCTTTGAAATTGTACATAATTATTTCCCCCTTAGATCAACCATTAAAAAGCCATTACACAAAAACCAGAAAAAGGTTGATTTTTTTGTGGGGGGCTTGCTCCAAAATATTTCGAGGTAGAAAACTTGGGGTTTCCTTACTAATAACATGGCTACCACCTGGCAAAGACGCCAATTGTGGCCAAAATAAATATATTATTATTTTAACAATATAAACAAAATAAAAAAATTAAATCTTCTCTCTCACCTTTTGCAAGGTGGACCCCCTTTTGGCTTCCCATTGACTGCACTATATCCTCTTTTATCGTTCGCATGGAGAATGATATTTCATTTGTTGTACATCTTATGATAGAGTTCTCAACTGTATTTTAACAAAGTATTGTCATTGAATTTTCAAAATTGGAAACAAAAAGTTACATAAACATATTATTGCAATTCCTGATAATAGTTATAAACAGTAAAATTTATTTGGAATTCAGAAATACCAGCGGTCATCTTATCTATTTTATACAAAGTTTTTTAAGAGATAGAAATGTGTCTCTAATTTACATTAATGTTCACCAATATTATTCTCTGAAGCTGCTATTACATAAAATATAGGAGAAGAATTAAGGGATTATTTGTAAAAGAAAACAACTTTTTACAAAAGGTAATTTAACTGTCATTATTCAGAATTAAGAAATTATCATTTCAAGACTTGGCACACATTCTTCAAACAAGCACCACTGTGCGCAAAATCTTGGGTGGCTGTCAAGGCTGAGTTGTTCCCAGAATAACAACCAACACATTCAATTTGCGACTTACATCTCCAAATCTAGGTTTTCATTTTTACTTGGTTTTGCTCATTACATACTGAAACCATACCAAGAAATCAGTTTGTAGTATTGTCTCATTTGTTTAGTGACATTAGTTGATATGAAACTTTGCAGCTGTTTGCAAAAGTTCATGAAACTTTTGTGATGGTTTCATTTCTGTGGTGTAGGTCTATACCAATCATTTTGTTGTGCTTTAAAGCAGCAATGGTCATTAATGGTATATTTCTTTGTCGCAGAGCATTCCTGTGAATTCGTCAAGGTTTTTGATACCCAAATCATGTGCAAAATGTAGTTGTACTGTTGTCCAAAACAGAAATAGAATTGGCTCCATTTCTCAGAGCTCATCAAAAGAATCAAAGTGAGTTACTTAGAAATACATGACAAATTAAAAATGTGAATATTGTATAATGAATGCTCAACTTGCCTCTAGTTGTGTGATGTTAAATATCTAGCAAAGCTTTCTCTTGGAAAGGTGATCAGTGTGATGGACTGTCTTTACCTTAGAAGTAGATTTTAAATATTTAATTTAAACCCACTCTTCACAGCCTGTTTCTAAAAAGAATTTAAATTTGCAAAGTTCAATGAAAATAAATGATCTGTAGCTTAAGATGTATTGCATTTATTCCACTTGTTCATGATTTTTCCTTTCTCATATACATATGTATATTGGCCCCATGACAGATTGTACGGTGAAATGTTCACGTGAATTTGTAAAGTTTGTAGATTTTGTAAAGTTGTTAAGTTCTTTAACGTTAAGTTAGTGTATTCTGCCACCTAGATCTCACACTTAATTGCAGAATTATTAATAAATCTAATCTAATATAAAGAGTAATATGTATAATATATAGAAATTTATGAAATGTTGTGAAAAATTGATTTCAATTGAAATACACATTCCAAAGTTCCCTGATACTGAAAAAGTGTTGTTTTTTTGTTGCTATTTTCCCTTCCTTTTCTTCCCCTCTTCTTTCTTTTTTCAAAACATCAGTCTGTTATATATGAACAACTCTAGTGCCTCAATTATTTGTAAGAAATTTGCCAAAATGAATCTTCTTTGATTGGCCTTGACCCACACTAAGCTCTGGCAGTTTGAAAAGTAATTAATAAATAAATTTAAGTCTTTAAATTTGCAAGATACCTTATAGAAATCATAAAATTGGGACATTTTCAATATTTTATGTACAATTTTGTAAGAATAGAGTGAAATGTACTTACAAAGATAGCATAGATCCAATTTTCCTGATAACACTTGAACTTTGAAAATTGGAAAATTTTTGTAGAATAAATTTAATTTAATATATTTCTATTTTAAATATTGTAGACTCCAAAAATGTCCAAAAAAACAAACAAGAAAAACAACAATATTTCGGAATCAGGGAACCTTGAAATGTGTATTTCAATTAAAATCAGTTTTTAGATCATTTGTTATCATTGAACTTCGACAGCGAATTTAAATCCTTATTAGAAACATACTGTAAAGAGTGGGTTTTTGTTTGGTTGCATTAAATCAAAACAGTAAAGTATTAAAAAAGAAACACGCGAATTTTAATGTAGTAAATATTAAAACATTGAATATTATTGAAAATGTAAATGTGTGTGTATATAGATATATATAATAATATATATACATATATACATAACACACTAGATATATATAGTGATATATATATATTATATATATATATATATGGTCCACTCTTGTCCTTGCAGCCTGTATCCCTTGAAGGCTATAGATAAATCACTAAAGCTTGCTTTTTATTCTGTTATCAAACTTTGCTCTTAGTTGTAAATGAAAGCTGTGTTTAGTGTGTTTCAAACTTCCTACTTCCTCTCTGTGTATTTTATTTTTCCATGGTACACTTTCATGAATAAATTATATCCAGAAACATCTTTTCTACAATGGAAATCAGGTATATGGAAACTGTGAAGAGTCAAGGAGAAGTTTCCAATGTGGTCTCACCTGAATCACACCAGCTTTTTAATATTTCTTTGAAAAATGCCCTTTCAATGAAAATTTTGTGCAAGAAGCAATATGGAAATCACCACACTTCTATAACCAAGTTATTTTGTTGCAACAGAGGAGCTATTTATCATGCAAGGTAAGAAGTACAGAGGGAATTTCTTACATATATTTACTCTATATTACTCTATGATGCAGAGAAAGTTGCCGTAGTTAGACACAACATGCAACTTTATTTGTTAATCTTCATGTGTCTGTTCTTGTTCATTTATATTTGTTCTATTTGGTCCTTTAGTTTTTTAACAGACCTTTACTTTACTATTGTAGTGTTTACATAATAACACTATGTAACATTCTGTAATAGGTTTTATTGCAACAGTTTCGAGGAACTATTTGTCCTCATCCTCAGGCTATAAAAAATAATGTTTACATTGACAGTAGATAAATAAAACCTATTTCAGAATGTTACATAGTGTTATTATATAAACACTACAATAGTCAAATAAAGGTCTGTTAAAAAACTAAAGGGCCATATAGAACAAGTATGTAACATAATTGTTAACACAAATAATAATTCTACATAAATGTCAGAAATATAACAAATGTGTACAATGCTTTTAGAGAATTTTTTGTTCAATTGATCTCACAGACCCTTCTGCATGTAGTTCCCTAAATTTTATTTCCCCTAATAATTTCGACCTAATAACGTTTCCCTAATAAATATATTAAAATATCTGTAGCAAAGGACACTAAACTAGTAATACAAATGTTTTCATTGTGGTCCGTACCAAAGTATGTTATCTGAGATTCAAAAGAGAATCATAATTAAGGCTTAACAAATTTTGATAATAAGAGCTGACTGTCTGTCAATTCCATATTTATATTTCATTGAAGGCATGAAACTCTAGACTCAACACTGGTGTTCTTCAAAGAAAATTTTAATTTCATGTTCACTAAGTATATAATGTATCGATATTCAGATTTTGGGAGACGACATTTTTGGGGAGGGTTCCTGGTATTTGAAAGTGATTTTAGAAATGTCTGTCCATTAATTTATCTTCGTCCACCAAGAACACTTCCAAAATAGGTAGTGAGCTACAATTTGATTTGAAGTCTTGTAAATTTCAGTGAAATTTAAATATGGAAGGTATTTAAACAAAGTACATACTAAGTAATTTTTATGAATTTCTCATAAACAGCAAATTGCTTCATGTGGAAAATTTAAATTACATTCTAGGGAACTGAAAAATTAACCAAATATGATATTTTTAACATGAATGACACAGGTAGCAACAAAAACTTAACCATTAATTAAAGAATTTAAAATAAGAATACAGTGGGTATGGAAATTAATATTTTTTACCAATACTCAACAAATAACGCTTTGGTGACCATAATCTCATTTCTAAACTTTTGATGAGAGTTTATTTGCCTTGTACAAGAAAAAATGTTATTTATATTAATAACTATAGACACCTTAATTTTTTAACTGTAAATTAGTGTAACAATCAATTAATTGGATCAGATTTAGCACACTTCTTCACTAGCAAGTTTAAAACTTTGTTGTTTTTATTAATGTATTTTAATTAATTTGTACCCAATTTTCATTTATATGATTTGCTAGATCTGTTTGCTGGAACACAATCATGCAACACAAGAAGCAAAATGGATCGCGTTTTCAATGCAGAATCATACAGGTACTAATAGTGATGTTGGTTTGGTATTTATTCCAAACATTAACACAATTCTATGATGGGCATATTTGGTGTAAATTTCTTTCATTGTGGCCAGAGCTACACAGAGTTCTGGCTCAGAAAATGGAACTCAATTGGCCAAGAGGGCCACCTCCTCAATAAATCGGCTAACAAGAAGATCCTTTGCATTTTCCAGTTTTATGACTTCGTGTGATGGTTGGTTGAAATATGAAAAGTATTTCATACTCAATATATAATTAAAGAATTCATTTTCGAAAGAATGGTTAATATATTTTTATACCATTTACTTTGAATGTATGTCACAATAATATATTTAAACATGTGATAAAAAGAAAAGTTCTTGTGTAATGTATGTGTTAACTAAACCATTACAAATACATTTGTTGTAGAAGAAACATTAATTTACAACATTTATTCATTTCAGACCCAAAATTATTTTTTTCCTTTCATTTTTCTAATCCTATATCTCTTCCTTCAAATAAAAATTAATTGCTATTATAAAGAATTTACGAGTATTTACTTACGAATTTTACTTTCCCGTATTCGTATATACGGAGTATAGGGAAAGTTATGTAATGCATCACAAAAGAACGGCGGATTTTCAGCAGAAAAAAAATTCATTGCCTGGACCTAATAAAGAAAAAATGGATAAATGCAGTTGCAAAATTAACAAAAATACCTCTAACACGTGGTGTAACGAGAATCCCTGTTTTATTGGTCCTTAATTCCGGCCATTAAAAATATCGCGAAAAAGTGCGTGCTTTTGTAGCACTAGTTTCTATTTTTTCCGAAAAATATATTTTGACTACAAGGGTATGTCGTGTTAATTGCTTCATCAAAAAATGCCTTAGTAGATCAACTGCGTATTGAATAAAAGACCACTTAGGAGTGTCAATTTCATGTATCCAAATACCTGAATTATAATTCTTAGCCAAGCGAATGCACATAGTTTTGACAACGCAATGCAACAATGCGTTGCTCTTTTCTACATACTTTTTCTGTGAATACTCTATCAGACAAATATATTCCTGTTTATTGCATTTATCAAAGTAAGAAATAATTGCTACTTCTGTCTAGGCATCTGGCGTCTATATGGACGCATCGCATGTCCTAATTTCTTAAGGAGCGTTGAGCGCAGTGGAGCAATCCTCCGTTATTAAGCGCCCTCTAGGGGCCGCTGTGTTGTCAAATCACGTCAGTTGTAGTAGAGTCAGGGAATTGCAGACAGGGAGCGTCTTCGCGCTCGCACGCGCCAAGTGTCATCTACCTATCTGCCAGAATTGGGGGAAAAATAAGGATAGGGGTAAGGTTTAGGACTAGCCCCTGTGAAGCAGGCAATCTCGTTTTGTGGTTGACAAAATTCATATGAAGTTTTACGGGGATTCTATGGGAATCGAACCCGGAACCTCAGTGGTGAAATGCCACTGACCATTTTCCGAGCCTTCAGTCCTGAGGGGTATAAAGCGGCGCGCAGCGGGCGGTGAGGCAGTTCCATATAGCGGGGGTGGCGTAGCGATTGTCTTACGCTGCTAAATACACCACCGATTAGCAACGTTCCCCCGCCTGGCGCGCCTCGAAGCTGTAGCAATCGTGGCGAACTCGACGGAGGGCGAAGTAGCTCCAGTATCTGCATACCTCGCACCAAACAGACCTCTAATAGAGGAAGACTTTGACACGGTGCTCTCCCTAGCACCTCGCACGGTCCTGGCGGGCGACCTCAACGTCAAGTGCGAAGGATGAGGATGCAACACCACTAACAGCTCTTACCTTACTTATAAGCTTTTTGTTACCACACCCCTCAATGAATCTCGTCCCACCTTTTACCCCTACCCGTTTTCCAACAAACCCCAGAGAAAGACCTGAAATCCTAGACGTGGCGGTAACGGCCGGAAACCTCCGGGTAACAACGCTAAAACCAATCCCCTTTTCCCTATCTGATCACATTCCTATCACCTTCACTGAAGGCAGCACACGCTTCTTCAGCTGTCCCAAGCAGTGGGTCCCACAACCCACAAATTGGAACGAGTTCGCTCATTACTCGCCACATCACACACAACTTCTCCGCAAATCATACACTCTAAAGCATCTATTCATGCACGGATACAAACACTCACTAAACAACTACAGTCGGCTCACAGGAAGGCAACACCTGTATTTTGGCGACAGCCTGAGGAAGTATCAATTACTGTTCCACCCGATGTAGAGAAACTTCTGCGCGAAAAACGCATGGCTAGATGGCTCTGGCTACAGTTCAGATGCCCCGCATTCAAAACACAGTTGCGAGAGTGCGAAAACCGCCTAAAAGCGGTACTCCCAAACCATCACGCAGCCGAGTGGGAGATCGGAACCGATCACTCATGAAACGGTCTTTTCTAACTTCAAAAAGCTCTGAGGTCCGTACCAAACACAAACACAGCCATTCAAGGACCTGAAAACGCGGAAGGAAAACCAACTAACCTTTTCTCCGACCAAGCTAACGCGGAATTCTTCGCAGACAAAGAAAGATTCACAAACCACACCTCGCAAACAGACGACGACGAGGAAAATGCAGAGGAAAGCAACAACGCAATACTCTCACACTGCACTATCCAAGAAGTCACACAAACTAACTCAATAGGCACCGGGCCCCGACCAGATCGGTCCCCCAATCCTGAAAGAAGCGCTTCCGATCATTAGTTCTGATCTAACACGCCTTTACAATAGCTGCATCACTCTACGTTATTTCCCGGAAAGCTGGAAACACGCGAGTATTTCAATGCTCCCGAAACGGGGTAAAGACCTTACCCTCGCGACGAACCTTAAGCCTATCAGCCTGCTCCCAATCATGTGGAAAGTTTTCGAAAGGCTAATCCTTGCGCGAATCAAACCAGCTATCTCACAAAACCTTATACGAGATGAGCAATTTGCCTTCCGACCGGGACATTCAGCTTCACTCCAGGCACTATGTATGGCCCAGCAGATCTCCGCTGACCTCATATTCTCACAGGATGTATTAGTCGTATACCTGGACATGGTACAAGCCTTCGACAATGTGCCACACAAAAGACTTCTTTCCAAATTAAGACAAAGCCTCCCTAAAGGTGTAACGGATATGATTGCATCCTTTCTCACAAACCGCACCTTCGTGGTCAAAGTGGGAAAATCGAGATCCTCAAAGCGCAGGATTTTTGCCGGAGTCCCCCAAGGCTCCGTGCTCTCCCCGCTACTGTTCTCGCTATATGTCAATGACATACCACGGATTAGGCTATTCTTGTATGCTGACGACATAGCAGTCCCAGCTAGAGGAATGAACCTGAATCATAAACTGAAAACACTACAAAAACAAATGAACACTTGACTTTCTCAGCGGAAAAGTCTCAGGCAATCTGCTTCTCTCACCGCAAACACAAACACACAGCGTTTCACGCCGCCCAAGCAAATCAAAATCGGAACGCAAAATCTCAAATGGGCGCAAAAATTCGTAAGGGTTTTACGAAAATATAAAAGTGATATAAACCAAACAACATCGAATAATTATGGCTTAAGAAGCAATTTTTTTAGATAATGCTGAGTAGTTAAACATTCCTCAGATTTGTCATTGCTAAGGTTGAGTGCAACAATCTGATAGATTTTTACTTCACCTATAAAACACAAAACGTTCCTAAATAAACAAATCAAGCAATGATTTCTGCAACAACTCAAAGAGCACCCTGAGACAAAGTTTTGAAATGTGCAAGTAAACTATCGTGAGCTGCGTTCTAACGGATCGGTCAGTAAATACAATGTCACAATTAACCACGGTCTCCCCTACTCCCGAAAATGAATGAATGTTTTTCAAAATCACAGAACCTGGAGTGAGGCCTGATCGATAACAGCTTATTCTGTTTGGAAAAACTCCTACGCATTGTTTTGGCGCAAGTGTTGTTCACAGACGATGGTGCATCTTCCAACATGTTGTTTAAATTATTTATTTTCCGCGTTTGTGTTGTTTTAATCTTCACCAAACTCCGCAAGGTCACTGCGACAATCCTGAAGAGACTATATACATTTCGTATCTATTCATACACTTTTTGTGGTATCGATGTGAGTTTCATGTTATTGAATTCACTTTTATTAGTATGTATAAGATTTTAAACATTGGTTCGCGGAATCACACTACACGCTTCTGACACTAACCACCCCCATGCGATAGTACTCACTAAAGCCTAGGGCGCGCTGGGTCGGTACGGCACGGACAGCAGTTTCTGTGCGGATCTGTGTGGACCACACTAGGCCTGCACGAGACAGGCAGACCCGATATTTCGGTCAGCTTCTAAGTCACTGGCTCCTCGTTCCTTCTCTTGTATTGGACGAGACAATTTCATAATTTAAGTACAGAAGCAATCGCATTTCTTTCACTTTTAATGGTGGAAGAAAATGAAGCAGTCGAAGATAGACGATTCTAGGTTTATTTTATAAATAGAACGATAATCTCTAAAGCAGAATTTCATGTATTATATCCCAACGTGGTGGAGGATAAAAAATTATTTCAATACTTTATACTTCAGTTTTTATAACGTGGTGCGCCCGGACCTATCTTCGCCATGGAATATCTCACGGCATTTTGCGTCTTTCTCAGTCTTGCCGCTAATGCCGCAAAATACATCGCACTGCTTGATGCGGTCGCTATAATGCGACATCTAGTGGCACGACCGAGAAATGCTGTGAGATATTCCACCGTGAAAACCGGTTTTGACGCGCCACGTTATAAAAACCGAATTATAGGATGTCTCATTTATTTACGTCAAAAACAGTTAAAAACTGTGTGTGACGTGCTATGGGAGAAGTTAATTTGAAGTTACATTTATGTCCAGAAGCAAAACAAGGAGCCATCTCAGCATTTACTCGAGGATCAGGGAAACTGGACGAAAAACCTGATCGAGATGGGGGTCATTAACCCAGAAGCTGTTGTACAATACTTGTTACAGGTTCTTCAGAATTATATAATCCAAATGGTAAATAATACAATAAATGTTAAAATTACTATTACTTTCCTTTTGTATGTTGGGTGTATTCTCTAATTATATAAAGCAGTTGTGCAGCAGAAAAGATTTTATTTCGGACTTAAACTTTTGTATCGAGTTTAATCTTTTAAGGTGGTTAGAGCGAGATATTCCCTAGTAGATAGAGAGTTCATATTGCGTTCAAAAATAATTATTTGCGAGATAAGTGGGTATTGTGACATTTATTTAGTTATTCGAACTAATTCATTTTAATAGATGTAAAATAAAAAGATTTTAATAGCACATAAAAAGCTACCGTTGACTAGTGTCTTAACTAGTACCAACAGATCGCGTGGCCAAGGAATGAAAAATTGAAGCTTAAGATTGAACATAAAAGAGCACTATTACACATATAGTACGAGCAAAATCATAAAAAGTAACATTATAGACACATATCTATATATTTTTGTACAGTGATGCTAATAATGGCAAAAAATTCCATGTTTGAGTAAGGCTAAATGTCTTTAGTAAATTGGGCAACACTGTAATGTTCTTGAGATTGGCATGACTGCTCAGAGCTCATGTTCTTCAGTTTCGTTGTTTTGAATCACTATGCATTGTTCGTTGCGTGGTCGACACGCGGTAAATATCACAATCTGAGCGAATTGACGGAAGGTTCATTTCCAAAGCGGAATTTGAGAGATGACGAAATAATTCCTCCAACATCATGAAAACAGTGATGTAATAACAAATTTTCAAATATTTTTTCAATGTTTGTTACTCTAATTTTTATTTTTTGAATTACCTGAGCCAATAGAAGGACCAACCTTAAATTATTCGATTGCTTAACAACAAGAACAATTATTTTGGTTCTCTCCAAGACTGTATAAAGCTTTATATTTAACT
>BOPP01000138.1:716868-736667 GCA_017312745.1 Gryllus bimaculatus
AACATGACTTATTGGAAACCCAAGTAAGGCATATAACATTATAAAAATATTAAAATAATCAAGAAAGAGATAAAGTTCAATTGAATATAATTTCAGATACTAAATGGTTAAATTTCTTTAAATCGCTATGGACCTCTGAAGATGAAGAAGAGAGAGCAATTAAAATTGATATATGTAATTCTATTGATCTGCTCTTTATGAATGAGTTTGCAAGCAGCCATTAACACAACAAAAAATACAAGTCCCTGGTACTGATAATATAAGCTGGAATTGATCAGATTATCGCCATCAAATCAATTTACGCAGAGACTTCTTAACTTATTAATATCTGCTGGTCCACTGGATATGGTGCCAGAAGAATGGAATGAAGCCCAATTTACCCATTATATAAAAAAAAGGCGAAATCTGACTGTTCAAATTATTGAGGTTGTAATGGACCACGCTGACGGTGAATATTCGTGTCGCAGTGAGTCGGCACTATTCATAGGGGTGCCGTCACGCTTAAGGTGCGACGGTAATTTCCAGATACCCGGGGCATGCGCTAAATTTATTTATGTGGGCACCAAGCGTATGCCTATCTGCTACTGGGCGCCGGCGTCCGAGACATTCAACAGTGGTAGCGCGCCCTGGGTCGGAGATTGCATTTACTAATTACTTAAATAATACACATTTTCCTAGTAAAATCACCCGACCAAAACGACGGGGACACGTTTATTGTTCGTGTTTGATCTTCTTTTACATTGACGGTTTAGATTAATTACATGAACTTACAGTGATGTGATGGCTGGATTTAGATTGCTTCACTTCGAAAGGATTACACACTTAACTGGCAGTCGTGGCAGCAGATGGCTCGCCGAATAGCCATGGATTTTCTCGGAAGCCGGCAGGAACCTGCGCCTGGTTGAGTTGGAGAACTGCCCAGGATCCAGTGGAGTTGAGACAGCAACGGTCGGTGCGCGGGTCCACAGGTCGTCAAACGTCGCCTGGACCTCGTAGTGTTTCGGTGACAGCCGAGAAACAATGCTTCACACCACCTCGTGTACGTGGAGGGTGTTATTTAAATCGTTCTAGCCCGGCATTCGGAATAAATTCCGATGTTGGAATTATCGAAATTACTGGCTCGAGATTATTAAAAGTTTCTCGTGCGGCGGTAGTCGCCGTTTTTAAAATGACAATTATCGAAATCTCTGAGCCGACCGCTCACTTCGACAGTCTATTTTCTATCTGTCCAGACATTCCAGCACCCGTTGCCTCTTGCGATTTCCACCCCCACCCCTCTCGCAAGATGCCCGACCTATCCGTCGCAAAACTTAACGGAAAGTTACATGGCGAAGTTTCTGTTTAGGCGCGGTCTTGATTTACAGTGGGCTGCTGTCGCCTCTTAATGCAACAGTTCTGCCTGTCCATCGCCCACTGTTGCACAAAGGGGTGAAGGGTGCATTTCGGGGGTGGTTACGAGAGGGTACCGGTACGCGTGCAGGCTGTGTGTGATCGAATGCGCGAAGAAGGCACTCTTTGCCTCGAGTATTATAATTGAGCGTGATCGAGCGGTCGCGCTGAGCAATGAGCATTGCTCATTGTAAGGTATAAGTCTTCTAAATTCCTGTTATAAAATCTATGCAAAATTATCAATCAAAGATTAGTACCTATTGTTAAAACTTCAAATAACTGAAACACAACATGGTTTTCAGAAAAGGTAAATCATGCTCAGACTATATTTTTGACTGACACAACTTACTGAAAAGCGAAGGGAATTTAAACTACCGACATTTACTATGCTCTTATGACTACGTAAAAGCATTGATACCTTACGAGTAAAGAATATATTTGGGAAACACTGAAAAATATTGGACTTTACAGCAATTCAACCATTATACAGATATAATAAAATCATGCATCGAATGTTAAGAAAGTGGAACAGAATCAGCGTATATAAACCAGGGAATTGACAGGGATGCCCGCTCCCTCCACCGTTTTTTAATATATATATATATAATAATATATATATTATATATATATATATATATATATATATATATATTATAAGTGTTAAGAAGGGGTAATAACGGAAGCAGTAGGAGTCAATTTATTACGATTTTTTGTGAAGTTTAGCTCGTTTGTGTGCAATTTGTGTGATTTTATTGTGTCAAGGGTTCAAACCTTTCTCGCACCCTGAAGAGAGAGAGAGAGAGAGAGAGAGAGAGAGAGAGAGAGAGAAAGAGAGACAGACAGACAGACAGAGTAGAGAGAAAGTCATATTTCTGTTAATCCTCTATTTTTATTTTTGCTTAGATCATTATACTGCATGATCAATTTTTAATGTTTTAATAGTCTTGATTGAAATTTTAAAACTATTTTTGTAATTGCAAAGTGCCATATTATTTCCAGCGGTGCGGTTATATAATTCATAAAAACTATTTGTCGGTTTTCAGTATAATTTTATATCATGTTATGATATTGATTTAGAGGCAGATTATTGTATAAAGTACATATCAAGCTAAAGCTGATAAAATGATAATACTGCATCAGATAATTCTGAGCGCTGTAGTGTTAGATCATCAATAATAAAACTATAACATTGTTGAAGATAAAATCTTCAAAAGAGATTTCCAAGTGGCATAGTCTTTTGAAATCGCTTGACTTGATGTTGAACTCAAAATGAAAAAAAGGTTTAAATGTTTTGAAAATAAGACATGAGAACCATTCAAAATGCATTACTACTATTCAAGAAATGGAAACAATTAGATAATATATAGTACTGAAGAGAAAATGGGTTTCTATTCAAATACTAAAACTATCAAAGGCTGAATATATCATTCCTCTTACAATTTCAATAAAAAGTTCAATAAAATGTAATTATAAATTACAAATGTAATTATTGAATTTGCCCATGGGCGGACCAGCAAAACAGTATGTTATCATTGCAAACACATTTGAAGCCACTACAAAGTATATTTCTTTCTGAATTGAATGCCCACTCAGTAGCTCTACAGATTGAGGTACTAATCTATACTAAAGATCATTGCTTTGAGTTCTGTGTAAGCATCGGTGGTACAAAAGGCAATAACAATCCACTGTGTATCTCCATAATAAAAAAGAGAATATGAATAATTTTCGAACAATTGAATACATAATCATTGTTCTGGAGCAAAAAAGTGACATACGGCACAATACAAAATAATAATACTGTACTGAATGTTTAAAAATTCTATAAACTCTCAAGATCACCCATTTTCAAGTAGGCAGTAGTATCAAAGTGAGTCATTGGGAATATCAATTGAATTAAGATTTTCATTCAGATCGCACTAATCATTATATCCATGAAATTCCAGCTTTTCTAAATATCTGGTTAATATCAATCACAATGTTCTCTAGGAATGAGGATATTTTAATTGCTGCCACAAGATCTACAGGAATGTACGAACTCTAGCGGTCTTGTCACGCGATTTGAATGAAGCGCGTTGCGCGCGCGGTGTTGCCGAGATGCGCGTCACAGTCCCGATTCTCTAGAAAGCGCGCGAACGTCTCCCTTTGCACTGATTTAGGCTTATAATTTTGCAAAATCTACCCATTTGAAGCGGTAACGTTCCTTCAAATTGCGCATATTGATTCTTCAAGATGCTAGCTACCAAAAGAAGAGTTTTTAAATACAAGTTCAACAGTTAATTTTCTCACTATTTTAAAATTTCATGCCAGATCTGTCAGGTCACCATAAGAGCCCATGGTAAAATAGCAAACTTTATGACCTCGCTTTACACAAAAACTAGAGTGAAAAATCGATTCAAACTCTACCAGAACATAGAAGAACCTCTCATCTGTCGATAAATCCAATAAAAAAGTCATGTTAAACTTTATACTTATCTCGCTCTAACCACCTTAACGTCATCTGGCAAGGTGTTGTTAAATAATGTACATTTATTATATGTGATTTTTTGTAGTGAGCTGTTCATACTGCTACCTGATGAATATGATTAAATATGATTACTAAGTCCAGTGTTGTAGTTATAGACAACGGCCTTTGCTGAAAATATATTCCCGCCCTTAAGTAAAACATCTTTGACAAAAACCACTAATTCATACATCAAGAGACAATATAATGGCAAGATACCTACTTTGATAAAGAGAGGCTCACAAGAATCACGTAGAAGGGATTTCCTTATTAGTCGTATAATTCTTTTTTGTAATCTAAAAGTCTGGGAGGTATTTTCCCAGAATATCATGCCATATCTCAGGCGGGAATGAACATTCGCGAAATATACACAACAAGCATTATGGAGGCTGACTGAATTTGGAAGAATTCTGAAAGCGTAGTAAAAAGAACTTAATTTAGTGTTCAATTCATTTAAATGGAAGTTCCATTTAAGGTTTGTCTGACTTTTAAGACCCAGAAATTTTGTTTCCTTAACGTCAGTTAATGGCACGCCGTTGAAGTACCGAGCTGCTTATTTGAAATGGAAAACTGCATTGAAACCGTTTTCTTTTCATTTACTATTAATTTGTTATTATGGAACCAATTTGAAATAACTGATATACTATTTACAGTTTCTTTATTGAAAAGAATATTCGTATCGTCCGCAAAGAGAACTGTTCTTCCGTTTCTAATAGGGAGAGAATAGGTCCTAAAATCGATCCCTGCGGGACTCTACATGCAATTGGCAAAGAATCCGAAAGGTGTGTACATAAAGTTCCATTACACCAGTAAGGTATTTCTACTCTCTGAGATCGTTTTTTAAGGTACGAAGGTAACCAAATCTAGAGCATCACCACGAATTCCATACGAAGGTAAAATATTATGATCAATGACGTCAAAAGCTTTGAAAGAACTAAATGGAAAGAAATAAAAAGAAATATTCCAATAGGTGCTTCGTTTTGATCCATGGATGAGGCGACACCTTTAAGAAAAGAAAATATGACTGTTTCCGTATATTCTGATTTTCGAAACTCATGTGAACAATCTGAAAACGCTTCGTGTTTACTAAGAAATGTTTCCATTCGTACATAAAAAATTATCTCTAATATTTTTGAAAAAACCGACAAACGAGAAATTGGCCGATAATTTTTAACTTCAATTTTGTTGATTTTTTGAAAAGCTGCTTAATCTATCGTATTTTGGAAGATGATATTACGAAGACTGGTGGTAGACAAATACATTGCTAGGATTTTCGCCCTACTAACAGGGGAGGTATTTATAATTCATTTTAGAATCTTGTTGCATAATTATTTATTTTGTGAGCATTTAAACCATGCAAAATAGTCTTAAAAATCCTGAAATTCATGTTGTATAACCTAACGTAAGTATATGTGTCATTTATTCTGTTCTATTTGTTTAAAAGTATTGTAATTATATTATTTCTAACTGATCATTTCGTTGGATAAGTTTTGTAATATATCCATTGTTTTCAATGCCCAGGTATATAAAATGTTTCATTTCCAAATATGCATAATTCATTATTGTTTGCATTTCTAGAATAGGTACTCTCTCATTAGTATATGATGAAATGTAATTAATTTAATTTGCTTACGTGTGCAAGTTACGTTTCCATTCTGAAAATGATATTCAAGTTGCCTTATGTTTTGAGAAGATAACTGGCAAGATATAAATGAATTTGACTTCACCAATACTAGAAGATGGAATTGTATCATCAGTGTTTCCTACAAGCCCGGCCTTCTTGTCTTCTCAAAGAACATTCCAAGAAAATCTTATTACAAAGTCTGCCATTGAAATCTTTTTTTCCCTTGGTGCTGCTATTCTCGATGATCTTGTAGACAAGTATATTATTTCAGCAACATATATATCACATAACCATTGCCTTGTTTAGAAATACTTGCCTAACAAGCACTGGAAATCTATTAATAAATAATCAAACCAATTTTGAATGTGAACAATTAAAAATCTTTTGTTTTGGAATGAGTAATAAAAGAACTGTGTGTAATAAATAATAATAATATATACTCTGAATATCTAAAGTTTATTTAAAAGTATTAAGGGTACTGTCCAAATTAGATAAAATACCTTTTTGGATATTTCACATACTTCAGTGCTACAAGAGGTTAATATGCTTTTGTTTATTTTTAATTAAATGTAGCCAAATTTGAATTGGTAAATGAATCATCTAAACAATAAATTCTGTAATAATATTATTGATAGTTACAGTAAAAATCTAATCCAATTTTACTACATATACTGTCAAAATTCCGTCATCCGAAGCAATTCAGATTGTTCTGCCTGTTTGTAGGTTTCAATGAGGATAGTTTGTGTGTGGACTTTGTGGAAATATAGTCATGATATGCAGTAACCAATCAGATAGCCAAAGAATTAGCATATCTTACGCTGGTTCGCCCTCTCATGGAATACGGAGTTGCATGTTGGGATCCATACAGAAAGGCGCACCGGAAAAATCTAGATAGAATACAATTGTTTCGCGCCCATGTGCGATGATAAGGCAGGAATTGTGCAGGGCATGTAGTTAGCCAGCTGGCAAGCCTCGCGTGCCCAAACCAGGCAATCGCGAGCTGCTACTCTGCTTCCGGTCGTTTCGGTTAGTTGCGCGTTGGAAATAAGATCACTGCTAAGGCTCCTGTTCAAGACTTTTTCTTTCATTCACTGGAGCAACAATCTCCAAAGAAATGTGTTCCAATTCATGAAATTAGACGGTGCTCGGTTACTGTTTAAAAAGCTTTCCGCAGATCAGTTGTTTGCGTGACAACGTTTTGTCCGATTGCAAATGATCGAATAGTCCTAAGTCTAGAGACATACAACTTGCTCAGTGCTGATAGTTACAGAGTGTCATAATCAGATGTATCAGTGCTACTCATCATGATCGGCTCCTCGGGCTGCACAGAGGCAAAACTCAATAATTCCATTTCTTTGAGTTAATATGATCCTATTCAGATTGGGTAGACAACCAGCAAATTATTACAATATAGTATACATGAGCATTGGCAAAAGTGTGACTGCAAGATGATGCATGTTTATCATTCAAGGTGAACATGTAATTTCTACGGTAAGCTTTTTTTTTTCATAAATTCGTATGATGTTAATAAGCTGTTCATCGTTTCGATGTGAGCGTCTCCTGTTTTCCTACCTGCACACTTGACTTGTTCCAAGCAGCAAAAAAGATGAATAATCGTCTTGATTTTATTTAGTTTCTAGTTGTAATATCACAGAGAGTTATTTGAGTCATCGTAGAGTCATCGAACACGGAAGAAAAATATCTCTGTCGATCAAAACAGTAACTGTATCAAAGGAGAAAATATGCCTAGACTTTCCAAAGATTCGACTTTCTCTAATAATCATTCCTCCTTATTAGAGCATAAGTCGTACGCGGATAATAATACTTGAGTTCTGTTCTTTCTCAGTTTTCATATAGTAATAAAATGTATACCTATTGTTTACAATTTAATGTGAATATCACATAAAATTGATCTTAAACTATGGCCAATGTTTGATATAGCAAAACGAAATAAAATATTAATCATATGCTTTCGTAGTTGATATGAAAGCCCTATAATCAAATATATGAGTAAGTCACAATTGTACTCAGAATAATTGACTTAAACGTACGAGAATGCTTTTCTTGTTGCGGTACGTGGGACGCTTCAACGTGGTTACGGTGCAGTATCACGGACTGTTCTAAACATCTTTTTGCCGCTGTTGAGCGCGGCGAGCGCATGCGGCAGTTTTCTTAGTGAAGCCAGTGGAAAGTTCTTTATGCGATACATTTTCCTCTGTCAGGATCCCGGCCTATCGGCAGAACAGCCAACAACAGTGTTCTCAGTAATCTATGCTTTTGTTTTTCCATTGCGAAGGCTCGAAAGAACACACGATGTGCGTGCTTGCACTGTATAAAGATTCTTTTATTTATGGTCCTTTCGCTTTACACGCAATACTCCTCGAGTTTTCCAAGTTCCTCTGATATTCTTGGCTGTCTTTTCTCACAGTATGGTCCCTTTTTATGTTTTTCAGATTCGCGTTCATCGGATTTTATTTCCAGTAAAATTATTAAAATATTTGTGCATCGTATTAGATTTCACAATTTAGGTAGGTAATTCGTAGTCCCTTACATAATAATCAAGTGATTTAACTACAGCTATTATTCACTGTTGCACATAGCTTGCCTCAAAATAGTAACTCCTAACTTGACGCGAAATTCGTTTTCTTCTTTCGATCTCCCTTTTTCAGATAAACGTACTTTCATTGGTCTAGCAAACAACCAGAGTTTTACAGTAGATTAATCGGTTTTTAATTGTTTTGAAAAACACCAATACTTGGTGCTCGAAAGTTCGAAGTAAATTTTTGAGACACGAATAGATTTTCGAATTCGGCACGTTCATGTTTTGCTTGAACTGACCTTAACAAGATCAGAGAAGACTAACTTTTTTCAATGACTGCGCTGGGAGCATAAAATGCTCTATTAATTCATGTTTGGCTTTTTTTAGTGTTTAGCACTCGGTAGCACTCATAATAAAAGCTAACCGGGGAAACTAAGGGAAATAATGCACAATAATATTTCAATTGAACGAATTTATAACGGCTCTTATAAGTCAGAAATGCAAATGACTTACATTGGGCCTGAACCCTTACTGTAAGCGTGCTTTAATTACTTGCCTGTACTTTAATATTTAATGAAAGGTTAAAATATTTTATTGCGTGTAATGTTGATTCTGTTCCCCTCCAAAATTACGGACTTGTTACATAAACGTGTTTTGACGCTGTTTTCTTGTAATAACATTTATGAAATAATATTAAATGTCGTATACTTAAAATGTAGAATGTAATATGTAAACTTCATACGTTTTTCCTCAGAGTCTGAAAATGTGTTTCAGATGAGTGGTGGAAAGGGGGCAGATCACATTTTACGTCCTTTAAACTGGGTATAAGTTAATGTTTCAAATAAATTAAGGTTTTATAAAAATATTGGAAGAAAAACGTAGATTACTCTCAATTCGCAGAGATGAGATAATACGTGACTACTGATCGTAGCAGTAACTCACTTCCTATTCTCTATAACACATAACATTCTAGGAAATTTACTGAGTGAGACTTATGTCGTGTCGCTTTCTAGACATCTAGGATCGGTCAAGTAAATACAATGTCACAATTAACCACGGTCTCCTCCCTACTTTCTTCCGCCCCGAAAATGAATTGAATGTTTTTTCAAAATCATCAGAACCTGGATGAGGCCTGATCAAAAAACAGCTTATTCTTTTGGAAAACTCCTAACGCATTGTTTTGGCGCGCAAGTGTTGTTTCACAGACGATGTGCATCTTCCAAATGTTGTTTTAAAATTTATTAAATTTTAATTTTCTTCCGCGTTTGTGTTGTTTAATCTTCACCAACTCCCGCAGGGTTCCACTGCGACAATCCTGAAGCAGACATATACATTTCGTAATCTATTCATAACACATTTTGTGGTATCGATGTGAGTTTCATGTTATTGAATTCACTTTAGTTAGTATGTATACAGATTTTAAACCATCGCGATCGCGGAATTCTACACTACACGCTTCTGACACTTAACCACCCCAATGCCGATAGACTCACTAAAGCCTAGGGCGCGCTGGGTCGGTATAGGCACGGACAGCAGTTTGCTGTGCGGAAATCTGTGTGGACCACACTAGGCCTCACGAGACAGCAGACCCGATATTTCGTCAGCTTCTAAAGTCAGTGGCTCACTCGTTCCTCTCTTGTATTGGACGAGAACAATTTCATAATTTAAGTACATTGAAGCAAATCGCATTTCTTTCACTTTAATGGTGGAAGAAATTGAAGCAGTCGAAGATTAGACGATTCCTAGGTTTTATTTTATAAATAGAACGATAATCTCTAAAGCAGAAATTTCCATGTAACTTAGTATCCCAACGTGGTGGAGGATAAAAAATTATTCAAATACTACTTTAATACTTCAGTTTTTATAACGTGTGCCGCCGGACCTATCTTTCATCCAATGGAAATATGCTCACGGCAATTTTGCGTCTTGCTCAGTCGTGCCGTCTAATTGCCGCAAAATACAATACGCAGCTGTGATGCACGTCGCTATAATGCTGAACATCAAGTGGCAGCAACGAACCGAGACATGCTGTGGATACCACCGTGAAAACCGGTTTTGACGCGCCACGTTATAAAAACCCGGAATTGATAGGATGTCTCATTTATTTCAGCCGTCAAAACAGTTAAAACTGTGTGTGAACGTGCTAATGGAGTAAGTTAATTTGACAGTTACAATTTATGTCGCAGAAAGCAAAACAAGGAGCCATCTCCAGCATTTACCTCGAGGATCAGGGAAAACTGGACCGAAAAACCTGATCGAGATGGGGGTCATAACCCAGAACGCTGTTGTACAATACTTTGTTAAAGGTTTCTTCAGAATTATATAATCCAATATGGTAAATATATTACAATAAATGTTAAAACTTACTATTACTTTCCTTTTGGTATGTTGGTGTATTCCTCTAATTATATAAAGCAGTTGTGCAGCAGAAAAGATTTTATTCGACTTAAACTTTTTATCGATTAATCCTTTAAGAGTGGTTAGAGGCGAGATATCCCTAGTAGATAGAGAGTTCCAGTATTGCGTTCAAAGAAATAATTATTGCGAGATAATGGGTATTGTGACATTTATTTAGTTATTCGAACTAATCATTTTAATAATGTTTAAAAAAAAGATTTTAAATACCGACATAAAAAGCTTAAACCGTTGACTAGTGTCTTAACTAGTACCAACAGATCGCGTGGCCAAAGGAATGAAAATTGAAAGCTTAGCATTGAACATAAAAGAGCACTATTAGCACAATATAGTACGAGCAAATCATAAAAGTAACATTATAACGACAACATATCTATATATTTTTGTAGCAGTGATTGCTAATAATGGCCAAAAATTCCATGTTGAGTAAGGCTAAATGTCTTTAGTAAATTGGGGCAACACTGTTAAGTTCTTCGAGATTGGCATGACTGCTCCAAGCTCATGTCCGTTCAAGTTCGTTGTTTGAATCACTTACGACATTGTTCGTTGCTGGTCGACAACAAACTCCGGTAAATATCACAATCTGAGCGAATTGGACGGAAGGGTTTCATTTTCAAAAGCCGGCAATTTGAGAGATGACGAAATAATTCCTCCAACACTATAAAAACAGTGATGTAATAACAAATTTTAAATATTTTTTCAATTTTCTGTTACTCTAATTTTTATTTTTTTGACTACCTGAGCCAAATAGAAGAACGCAACCTTAGATTACTTCGCGATTGCTTAACAAAGAACAATTATTTGGTTCTCTCCAAGACTGTAAATAAAGATTATAATTTAACTTCACAAAAATCGTAAATAATTGACTCCTACTGCTTCGTTATTAGCCCTTCTTAACACTATATATATATGTAGTATATAATATATATATTATATATATATATATATATATATATATATATATATTAAAAAAACGGTGGAGTGGAGCGGGCATCCCTGTCTAATTCCCTGGTTATACGCTGATTCTGTATCCCATTTCTTAACATTCGATCAGATTTTATTATATCTGTATGAATGGTTGAATGCTGTAAAAGTTCCAATATTTTTTCAAGTGTTTCCCATAATAATTCTTTACTCGTAAGGCATCAATGCTTTTTACGTAGTCATAAAGACATAGTAAATGTCGGTATTTAAATTCCTCGCTTCAAGTAAGTTGTGCAGTCCAAAAATATAGTCTGAGCAGATTTCCTTTTCTGATAAACCATGTTGTTTTTCAGATAATTTGAAGTTTAACAATAGGTTTAACTAATCTTGATTGATAATTTTTGCATAGATTTTATAACAGGAATTTAGAAGACTTATACCCTTACAATGAGCAAATGCTCATTGCTCAGCGCGACCCGCTCGAATCACGCTTCAATTATAAATACTTGAGGCAAAGGAGTGCCTTTTCGCGCATTCGAACACAACACAGCGCACGCGTACCGGTACCCTCTCGTACCACCCCGAAATGCACCCCTTCACCCCTTTGTGCCAACAGTGGGCGATGGACAGGCCCAGAACTGTTGCATAAGAGGCGACAGCAGCCCACTGTAAATCAAGACCGGCTACAAAAAACTTTCGCAATTAACTTTCCGTTAAGTTTGCGACGGAATAGTCGGGCAAATCTTGCGAGAGGGGTGGGGGTGGAAATTCGAAAGAGGCATACCGGTGCTGGAATGTCTGGACAGATAGAAAATAGACTGTCCGAAGTGAGCGGTCGCTCAGAAGATTTGAATCAAATTGGTCCATTTTAACTGGCGACTAACGCCACAACGAGAAACTGTAATAATCTCGAGCAGTAATTTCGTAATTCCAACATCGGAATTTTAATTCCGAATGCCGGGACTATGAACGAATTTAAATAACACCCTCCACGTAACACGAGGTGGGTGAAGCATTGTTTCTTCTTCGGCTGACACCGAAACAGCTACGAGGTCAGGTCGACGTTTGACGACCTGTGACCCGCGCACCGACGTTGCTGGTCTCAACTCACCTGGAATCCTGGGCAGTTCTCAACTCAACAGGCGGCAGGTTCCTGCCGGCTTCCCGAGAAATGCCATGGCATTCCGGCGAGCCATCTGCTGCCACCGACTGCCAGTTAAGTGTGTAATCTTCGAAGTGAAGCAATCTAAATTCCAGCAACACATCACTGCTAAGTTCATGTATTTCATTAAACACGTAAAACTGTAAAAGAAGATTCAACACGAACAATAAACGTGTTCCCGTCGTTTGTCGGGTGATTTTACAGGAAAATGTGTATTATTTAAGTAATTAGTAAGTGGCAATCTCCGACCCAGGCCGCCTACCACTGTGATGTCCTCGACGGCCGCGCCCAGATACAGATTAGGCATAACGCTGGTGCCTCACCATAATAAAATTAGCGCAATGCCCCGGGTAATCTGGAAATTACCGTCGCACCTTAAGCGTGAACGGCAACCCCTATGGAATAGTGCCGCTTCACTGCGACACGAATATTCACGTCAGCGTGGTCCATTACAACCATCAATAATTTGAACAGTCAGATTTGTCGCCTTTTTATATAATTGGGTAAATTTATCGCTTTCAATTCCATTCTCTGGCACCATATCCAGTGGACCCAGGCAGATATTAATAAAGTTTAAGAAGTCTCTGCGTAAATTGATTTGATGCATATCTGATCAATTCCATCTTATATTATCAGTAGCCAGGTGACTTTTGTATTTTTTGTTGTGTAATGGCTGCTTGCAAACTCATTCATAAAGAGCAGATCAATAGAATTACATATATCAATTTGAATTGCTCCGTCTTCTTCATCTCAATTAGGTCCATAAGCGATTTAAAGTAAATTTAACATTAGTATCTGAAATTATATTCAATTGAACTTTATCTCTTTCTGATTATTTTAATATTTTTATATGTATATGCCTACTTTGTTTCCAATAAGTCATGTTCAACTTTGCTAACAATATCTTTTCCCATTTTCCCTCGTTTAAGCTACGACTTCTCTTTAACTAAAGCAGATTCTTTATATTCCATTCCTACGATTCATATCCCAGAAGATGAGAGTCTTAAATACGCTTCTTTTTCTTTTAATTAGTTGTTGGATATATCATTACCAAAACCTTAACCCTCGTTTTTGAAAATTCTTTTTCCTTGACCTATTGCTTCTGCTGGCTTTCCTGTGTAATAAATTTCTTTAATGTTGCCGCCCATTCTTCATTTTATATTTGTTACTTACAGGGTTAATAAGATTTTCCCTGGTTGAGTCCACTCTGGTCATAAGAGTCTTATGCTATAATCTTGTAAAAGGTGGAATGGTTTCTATTTCTGGTTTGGGTTTTAAAAGATGGTTTTCTTGCTATCTTTTTGGACATATGTGGCATCTTAAGTAAGAAATGGTCCAGAGACATTATCAAAACTTCTAAAATACTCTTACCTCTGATATTATCCAAGTCTTATTATTGTTTGCAAGGATCACGTAATCAATTAAGAGGCGGATCTAACGTGCTGTCCATGTGAATTTGTGATATTTCGGTGTTAAAGAAAGTGTTTAGTAAATTTTGCAAAGCTCATTGTACAGTGGCAAATTCTATTAAATTTCTTCATTATTGTTTGGTGTGTATTTACCTTCTGTGCTACTATATTTTTGTAGGTTATAAATTCCCTATAATATGCAAATTAAAATCCACTGAATAAAAGAAGATAGCCACTTTCTTAATCTATCTTATTTGCTGACGTACGTTTTTGCGTAGAATTTTATCGCATTCTTGGTTTCTCCCTCTTCTGGTGCGTACAAGGCAAACACGAAACGTAACCTCTATCTACTTTAAATATAGTTTTATAATTATTTCTTATCGTTTATGAAAGTATACACGTTATCTATTCTGTTTTTCCTGATCCAAATATATACTTCAGCGGAAAGCTTCTTTGTTTTTTGGGGGACTCCAACTGTAAGTCATTATTAATTTTGTAATTCTGATGAGCCCCTGTAACTTTTTTTGGTTTCAGTAATTGCAGCAATATCAATTCCAGCTTTATCTAATTCCTGTTCTAATCCACCTTCTTCTTTTGAGAGAGGCTGTAACATTCTCATATTTCCAGCTTTAATTTCCCGGAAAGGTTGCCGTTTATTCGTCGTTCTTTGCCTTTACATTGTTGATATAGAGGATTCTGTTACCGCATGGAATCTTGAGAATTTAGCGGGATGATGTCCCTGGCCGCGTTGCAAGCGCTGCGCAGGTAAAGACAGTAATGGGGCCTGCCATCTTAAAAGCTCTATCCCAGTTTCTCTGCGTATAACCCCTAGCGAGAGGGGCGTGCTGCTTCCGCTCCTCAGCCCAACTGTGATATTCCGCCTGGGTCTCGACATTGCGTCTTTGGACCGTTGTAGTCTTCACACATACCTCTGTGCTGGGTAGATACTATCCCAGGAGAAAGAAGGCGAAGAACAGATAAATTGTAGATAAGAGGAAAGAAAAAGAATAAAAGTCGAAGAACAGAGTTAGATTAAGAAATGAAGTAGACACCCTAGCCCTTAGAAACTATAGCGTTCGGGGTCCGAAGATGTTACAAGCAGGATCAGAGGACAAATAGAAATATTATAGAAATGTAGGATAGGTAAGCTGGAAGGAGTGCTACAATAGTTTGGTGACCTTTAGCCATTACCCGGAGTCACCGCGAGGAGCGGTCCACTAGCTGGCTCCCATAAATGTCCCTATGTACAATATTTTATGCAGCAATAGTGCGACAAAATGGCACTTACTCTGATAGCTGCAAATGATTGTTAACCACCCGTGTCCTCAATTTCTTCACACTTTTCCTATTCTAATTTAAACCCCGCCGACGTGAAAACTTGAACCTATTTCTCCGCGCCCAGAATGTTACCGTCGTAGACTTCCCACTTTGGCCTTGGGGTCGTGCGCTGGCCTCTGCGTCGACGCCGCTCGTCCCTGCTTCTGCGTCGTAAAGAGACGAGAATCGCCTCTGGGCTCTGCTGCTCCTCGCTACACTTCTCCGGTCTTCTCCCTAGTCGTACGTCCAGTTCAGTCTTCTTCCTCGTGGCGCCTGATAATCCCCAGCCTCGTCCTTCGTCGACCGTTCAAGCTGCCTCTGACCACGCCCAACGTTGCGAAATGTCTCTTTGCACTTCACCGAACACTCCGTCCAAAGTTTGCTCGCTCGTTGCTAACTTCTACTTACTAAAACCAGAGCTCCTCACAGCTTTCTCTCACAAACGTGTAACTTTTACTTCCCCGTGTCGCTAATTGAAAGGAATACTTGGCTGAATCTGCACTTATCTCGGCGACGAGCGACTAGAAACGTTCGTTCGACGCTGAATACTCATACTTACTAGATCGTTGCAAGCGCGAACAATATATAAGCTACGTGATAACGAACAGGTGCTTACTCGCGAGTGTGGCAAAAGATTGCTGCTCGGCGAAGCGGTGGCAAAGAGGGTTCCGCTTGAAAGGGTCCCAGCATATCTAATTCTCATAAGTTCTCAAAGCAGAGTAGTGACTTGCACACATCTGTTCTATACATGTAAATTTTGAAGCAGGAAGATTGTAAATTGAATTTTTTGGTTTCACGTGCAATGTAACTAGAAAGCCCAAATTTAGATATATATTAATTTTCCCAAGGAATTCCCAATGTAGTTTAGGGTAATATTTCAGAGTAATCAAATTTGAAGTAAATAAATGTGTTCATATCACATGAGTGGTGTGTTGTAAAGGTTTCTACTGTGTTTTTGATTATCTCTTGTAAAAATGTGATTTCTAGATTCTTTGTTTTTGTCATGACTGATGCGCACTAAAAGTTTATGGTAAATTATACGCTCGTTTGTGTGCAATTTGTGTGATTTATTGTGTAAGGTTTTCAAACTTTCTCCGGTCACCCTGAAGATCCTGCTCCCTAGATTTTTAAAGCTCGCTTCAACGAAGCAAAATCTCGATAAAACCCGCTTACGGTCTGGCCCGCTACCCTGAGGGGTAATTGTGGGTGTAGGTGGTTGGTAGTATATATATATATATATATATATATATATATATATATATATAATATATATATATATATATAATATATATATATAGAGAGAGAGATGAGAGAGAGAGAGAAGAGAGAGAGAGAAAGACAGACGAGTAGAGAGAGAGTCATAATTTTCCTGTTTCCTCCTTTTTATTTTTGCTTAGATAATTATACTGCAGTGATCAATTTTAATGTTTAATAGTTTGATTTGAAATTATAAAACTATTTTTTGTAATTGCAAAATGGTGCATATTATTTCCAGCGGTGCGGTTATATACATCATTTTTAAAAGACTATTTGTCGGTTTTTCAGTATAATTTTATATCAATGTTATGATATTGATTTAGAGGCAGATTATTTGTATAAAAGTGACATATCAAGCTAAAGCTGATAAAATGATATACTGCATCAGATAATTCTGACGTCGCCCTCTCATGAAATACGGAGTTGCATGTTGGGATCCATACAGAAAGGCGCACGCGGAAAACCTCTAGATAGAATAAGAGGAAAATGCGAATAAAGTTTACCTCATAGAAGTATGGCAACAAAAATCATAGGAATCCTCTAGAAACGAGAAGAACAAAGGCGAGGCTTGCGCTCTTATAAATCGTACGTAGGCTAACTAGCTGGAAGGAAATTCAGATTAGAATTAGAAAAACCAAAAATTATTTCGGCCGAAGCGATCACACCCACAAAATTCGAGCAAGGAAACCAAAATTCAGAATCTTGAGAAGTTTTCCTTTGTAACAGGAACCAATTAGGAGAACTGGGAACAGTTTAACTGCAGCAGTTTTCAAAAGCTTTTCCTCTCAGTGCCGAAGTTTTAAGAAACAAATTATAGCCAAAATATTAAATAAGTATGGCTGTGTAGTGCGGTGAAGTGCTGTGAAGTGCTGGTCAGTGTGTAATTCAAAGGTAATTCAAAGCAAAAAAATGTAGTGTAGTGAAGTGAAGTGAAGTGCGGTGAACGTGATAATTGCACTTTCAATCTTGCTTTTCGTCCTTGTACGTGTAATATTGTTATTATTATCATTAATATGTTATTATTAATTGTTGTTATTGATTATTATATTATTAACTTATAATGTAAGTGGTTGTAATTTTAGCATTTATTGCATTACACTGCACTGGGTCATACCCAATTGCAGTTCTAATAAAATGTATTGTACATTGAATGCTGTGGAAAAGAAGAGCCAATCTTTTTAAAGCTATAGAAAATGAAAAATCTGAGAATTGCAGCCTAAATCAGAAGAAATCTGTGCCAATTGTTTATTTATTTAAAAGTTAGAAATTCCAACCCAAAAGAAGATTGCCTAAGATTTGGGGTAACAAGCCAAATTCAATGTTATATCTTTCATAAATTTTCATTTTCATAAAAGATTTTTTTGTAAACCAATGCAAATTCCCTCTTTAATTGCAAGAACACTAAGCAATATTTAACTGGTAATGTTATTATAACAAGGCGAATCAACTTAACCCCAACATAAAACTAGTGTAATTTAATACATTTCTTTCATTTTCCTTAGTTTTCAAAGACTTACACAAAATTGTCAACTGACCAATGATTGATATTGTATCAAAATTACAATTCTAATTTGGCTAAAAAAAGCCACCAAAAATTAAGGCAGGATGATTTCCAATCAATGATTTTAGTTTTAAAATTTGCCTATTTTTAATATCTGAAAATATTTGAAAAAAGAAGTTATACAGATAAGACTTAAATCAATTACACAGTTTATATAAAAGAATATATTATATTTCTTATAAACTTTTTCATGTAATTGAACACATTTTGAGAAAAGAAATACAATGTAATCATATATAAAATGAACATGCTTATGGAAATGACAATTAATAATTTGTAAAGTTATTTCTAATGGGACTTAAATGATATAAAATAGTTTTACCCAGCATTTCATTGTCTAGATAAATACTAATTACGAAATAGTACATACACACTTGAGCTAGTTTCAAGAAAAACGTGTTAAAGCTTCAAAGCATATTTGTAATTCGTAGATTTGAAGTAAAATGTTTGCTAATAAAGTACATCTTCAGAAGATGAGGCATTAATTAAAAATGGAATTTTATTGATACTTAAAAAGAATAAAATTTGTTTAAAAACTAATTGAAAATGGGTAGTAAAATCTTATAAATTTTAAACCTTTTTTCCTTGTGTATATTGATAAAAATACCATTTAAGTGGACAGGACAAGGACAATATTAAATACGAACTTAATAATTTCAAAAACTGTCTAACTTTGCTGTAAGTTTTTTTATGAAAATCAATGTTGTTTTCAACAGTAAGAGGTTTTTTTGCATTCAGGTATCTTACAGCCAAGAATGTAAAACTTTTGAACAAAGAATGCTTTTTTTCTGAAACCATCGCCCGTGGTGTCACAAGCTTATCGATAATGTGAACAACATAGAAGTAATTATGCAGGACACTATACAGTACTTAAATTAAAGAATTTTTGTGGGTTAGGACGGAATTGCAAGCTAGACCCCTCAAATATATAGGTATTCCTATTAAGAAAAAAAATAAATTGAAACAAACAATAATGTAAATGTTAATTTAAAACTTCAAAATGTTTTCATAAACTTTTTTCTGCTTTTAAAGTAATTAAAGATAAAGAAATCACTTTACAATTTTAAAGTTTAAGTAAAAACTATTTATTACGAATATTTTAAAAAGTTAATCCGAATCATAAGAAAAGCAATAATACCATGGAATATGTCCCTAGCGAATGCGCCAACACCATTTCGCACAACTTTTACTTTGAAAATGCGCGCCAAACACGCAAACAGCTGTGCTTAGGGCAAGGTTCACGACTGAGAAAAACAATTCCTCGATGCCTCTAAAATTGAGTGAACCGCAGGGCCGCGCAACCTCTCCATCAAAATCGGGGACAAGCTCGAGGTTGCTACTATAGGAAAGCGCTAGTGTCGACCGAGTGCAGCTGCAGGTTAGGCCTCGCCAAACGTTCCCACAACAAATCTGGCTAAGTTGTGAGAAAACAAGAAGTGTCTTCTAAATATTACAATTATTCATAATCCTCTACTTGTAGGAACCTCTGAAGAAAGACGGAACGTAGACGTTATCTTTGTAAGCATTATGGTCCTGCTTGCGACCGGAAGCTTCACGCAGCAGTCAAAGGCACGTTTAAAGTATCGTTGGCAGCAGTTCCTGTAAAGGTGTGCCAGCAGAGAGCGCGCCATCCCCGCCACGCGTAATGGTGGTAATGGTCTCCACCAGTTATGTGGTGTTATAGGGCCCTGGATATATCCAC
>BOPP01000138.1:753026-765395 GCA_017312745.1 Gryllus bimaculatus
AACCAAAAACTTATTACAAATTGTCAACAACATGATTGGAGTGACTGCTTCTCACCGACATGTCATAACTTGTAACGAAAAGGGACTGATATTTTGGCAAGTGTGTAAACATTCTCATTTATTTACATAAATTAGGCATATACTGCCATCATAGTTGTTGCTGTGGCAGTAACTGAGGTAAAAATGGTGAAGGACAGGTTCAAAAAAGTTGAAATTAAAATTCTCGAAAATTCAGAGGTTTTAATAAAAGTTAATCAATTTTATTCTATTCATGCAAAAGTAAAAAAAAATAAAAAAATGTGAAGCTATTTTTGAAAAAAATGTTGAAAATAGCCTAGAGTCTTCATGTACAATATTCACAAAAATTAAAATATCCATTTCAAAATCACAGGGCCTTGTCAGGCCATATCAATAAAGATACATTAATTTTGGGGAAAATGCTGTGTTTGTCCAATGTGAAAATCCAATGAATGGCAGTAGGCTTAAGCCTAGCGATGGACATTTTGGAAAAAAAGAAAAATAACTTTCTCAGAATCAGGCTCACCCAAAATGTGTATTGCCATGAAAATCTTGCAATGTAATATAACATAACTTTCTCTTTACTGCATACATAGGAAAGTAAAAATACACAATAATTAGTTCATGAAATTTACATTTCAAGTTTTATGCTCTCCTTGCCCCCTTTAAATATTATAAGATATGTACCTAAAAATTGCTTTAATCCTTAGCTCTGTACAAAATTCATCTTCTCACTTTAAAAATCCCCTTTATCCTTAGAATATACCTCTTAATAAAATAGCATTAACAAAATAGTCCCACAACAAAACCAATATCCCTTGTAATTATGTCAAATTCAATAATGTGAAACTTGGACATAATATAAAATGGACTTACCTATTATTTTCTAAAGACCAGCAACTTAGAGAAGGTTCTGTAAATCCCCATAAACCACCTTGAAGCAAAGTTTGTCCCTGACAAGATACACTTAAACTTTTATCCTTGACATCCACAACAACTTCATTCTTGTCTATTCCAACTCCTACATTAAAAGATATTTCTATATCTTCTAGACCCTGTAACCACATGTAATGCTTCTTTCCATTACTTTTTCCTAAAAGAAAGCATAATGTGAGACAAAATTATTTATCTGCGTTCAGTTTTTAATTTATTGTGAAAAAAAATCTTAATTAACTGCTGTTTCATGTTGTAAAATCTTCATCTTCAATTATGAAATACATATTCTTAAACATTTTTTGCTTATTTATTTGTTAACTCATTTCACTATGATTCCTGGCTTGGTTGTAGCAATATATGTTTCGAGATTTGGATCTGCATAAAGATGTTATGTATAGTACACCAAACGAGAGAGGATAAAAACAGAAAGAAACAAAGAAAGAAAGGAGGAAGGAAAGAAAAATACAGACTAGGGAAACAGGCATCAAAGGGAACTTCTAATTACAGGATTTATTTTTTTTAACAACACATACTTTTTATGGTTACCCAACAAGAACTTGTAATAAAAAAAATGAAAAGGTTTCATCAATATTGAAAATGAGGTAGCATTTACACAGGTTCACTGAACATAATAAAAGAATCATGCCAAATGCACACAAATTACCTTTTTCCACTTCTGCAATATCTTTGGGAGGATTAATACTTCTTTCTGAGTCTTCTGTAAATTTAATTACTTCTTCACTGGCAACATATAATGAAGAACAATCAGCTTCTAGAGCTATATAGTGAAACTCTCCAGGTCCAGCAAGGCGGCATGAACGCAACACAGACCATTTTCCACCTTCAACTAACAAAATATATATTTTTGATTAAGATTCAAAACTGTGAATTTGCTTTGAACTGGGCACATTTCTCCAAAGTTATAAATATGCAAATTAAGTGATACTCAGAATGCTGCTGATGGGACCACAGAATCTCTTTGGAGTAATAGCAGTGATCTCACTTTTAACAAAGTTACATTTTGTTAGTTTTAATAACATGTAAAAAACTCTTGTTAATACCTAGTATTACTCAAGACAAATATGCATTTATACTCTCATCTTTCCTTATTCAAAAACTAATGCATATACAAATGATTCTTTCTTTTCAAATTACAATTCCCGATTTCCCCCAACAAATTTCTGAAATGCGACTAGTCTCCAAGGATAAGAAAAAATGTCCATTTCCCTGCCAGCAGATCAGACACATCTCAACAATGTCCATTGATGTTTCCCAAAGAGTGGACCAGAAGGATCTATGAAAGTATTTCTTCTCGTGGAGTTTCTTCCTCACAATTCCACCAGTCTCCATGATTCCTATCTAATCATTTAAAAAAATTAAATATTAATAATACTCTTCTTTTTAAAGCTCCATTTTCTAACTTTCAAGGTTGAAAGTACGTATACAAAGCAGTTAAAGAGAAATAAATTGTTCATATTAAAAAGTTGGTTTTGTTTTTATTACATTTTTTTTATTTATTTAATAATTTTTGCTGTGGCATATTTGAAGATATAAAATTATTTGTTTATGCGCAATTACACTGTGTATTCTCCTTTTAGATAAATACTACAAGTTAAAAAAAAAGTGTGAGGGTGACAAAAACTATGGTAAAAATTGCTTTGTGCTCTAAAACCAAGAATTTCAAATGCTTGTTGTTAAGTTACTTTGGCATATATAAATTAAAAAGTATGACTGATTCATATTGGGGGCATGGGAAATGCACAAACATTAAGAAAAATTTAATGTTTATTGGGGAAATAGGGAATCAAAAATCAGGTTTATATTAGATTAGTTGTTAAGTTTAGATAATTAAAATTGTATTCTGTAAAAGTTATGTAAAAGTAGGTACACTCGACTAGTAATTAGTAAATTACGGTTTTAGTAATTTCTGGGGGGTTAATGTGGTTTCTTTTTTTTCGCATTGAAGTTATATTAAAAGATTGTGTTTTTGAATCTCTGTGTATGGATTTTCTTTAAGAAAGATACTTTTAAAGGTTTCCCGGGGAATGCATCAGCATAATGCTGATTCTTTTTTCTTTTATCTTTCTGTATAACGGCCAAAGACCTAAGAGATTTGTTGGTACAATACACAGTGTCAGATATAGTGCCATTTAATTCAAGAACAAAACAGAAATTTTCATATTTTAATAATATTAATTTATTAGAAAACAGCAACAATATGATGGTTCACAGCTGTGTAAAAAGGAGCTGAGCTCCTTGTCAAGGAGATAAAATGCACTACGGCATGACAAGACTTGACAAAAATAATCACGGAGGATTACTCCATACCAGCAGTCAATTCCCAACAAGGGTTCCCAGATGCAGTGTAACAATTGCAATAAAATTGAGGGGAAAAAATCCTTGAAGGATACAAAAACAAAATGGCCAGATGCGCACCAAGAGACTGAGACATGACAAATTACTGCTCGCTCATGGAAGAATTCTACCCATGAGTGATTGACAGGTGAATGGACAGGCGCAGGTTACTCATTTACTGTATGAATTGTCTGATTTAAACATAGCATGAATGAACCCTGCCTAGGGGCTTCGTTATGACTTACTTTTTGAAACTTAAAAGTTCTCGATTGGATAAAAGGTGATCAAACATGCCCTGTGTTTAATTTAAAGTATGAGGTGAATTGTACATGCAAAGAAGTGTTTCTAAAGGACATGCTAATTTGAGTTTCTCTGGCTGTTTCTGATCAATTTAGAATTTTCTTACCTTCTGACAAAACAACCCACGCTAAGATACTTTGGAAATTACTGGAACGAGATTGATCTGTTTCATTTGCTGATTCTGGAACTTTTTCAACCCACATAAGAAGACAATGCAACTCCAATCTCTTACTACTTTCGTTATTAACCGATCGACTGTCTGCTATTACAAAAGGCTGAGAACACCCTAGTACTTCTCCACTGAATACAACCTATTAAAAAAGCAAGATTCATTAACAAGGTAATTTAAGCTAATGATTACAAAACAGAGAGAGTGAACACATAATAATCACCTCCCAATCTTGGTGCTCTGTACGAAAACCAGTGACAATCACGTGTATCACACCAGTTCCATCTGCTAGAAGGGCCGTTTCTGAATCCGGGAAGCTGAGAGAAGGATTATAATGACCAGGATGACGTGGATATGATGCTGGTATTTCCCAGACTTGTCTCACCCCTTCTAAACGCCCTGTCTGCAATACAATTCACAATTTACACTAATTTTAATTCTAGCAATGACAAAACACACAGACCACAATTATTATATTTATCATAGAGGCTCATACCCGAGGATTTACATAGTTTCTTTGGACTCGCCATCTTTTATCAATAAAATACACATCTTCCTGAGACCAAGGATCCCCATGTAAATGATTGTGTAAACTGAACACCTTTAAGTGAAGAAATGAATACTGGTCATCACTTGGAAGAACATGATCTACTCCTGAAAACAACATGCTCGCATATTTTTCCACTTTGTTCTTGAAAAAGTTGTACGATTTCACTGAAGATCAACATATATGTAGGCATCAAATTAACTTACCGCACTCAAAATCATGTTGATACGAAGGAATAGAATCAAGAGACAGCTTATAACTTCCGAAATTAACATCCAGGAGTTCTCGGTTTGGTCGCAGTTCAATCATCTTCGAAGAGACCATGGCCTAATTTAATAACTGAACCAAAGCCTGCTCCCTGGTAATTTATGAACTTTTTTCTCACTAACAGCAGTGCATTAAATTCATCCACAATTGTTTCCATTCACTGCAATGATCCTGAAATGTAACATCAAAATTCCAAAACGTCATTTTATATTGATAAGGATAACAAAATGTAATTTGATCGGACTTAAAGAATATAAATATTTCCTCAAAATGTGGGAAAATTGATGTAAAATAGGTTAAGAAACACCATTACACTTACAGTAGTTGGAAAGTTTAATCGCATTAAAATCGCTGGTGAGAGTGAAGTAGAATTGTTAACTAAAAATGAAAGAATAATTATTAATAAAGCCTCTAATTATAATTCAATTACATTGACGCGCTTCTTCTCTTGAATGATTTCATCATACGTACTCTTTGACTGTCTTTACCTTATTACACTGATTATTCTATGCCACGGCTGTCAAATGGGGCACGTATAGTACGATTTATTTTGTTGTACACTTGACGTAAATTAGCTGTTGTGGTTTCATCAAATAGAGAGCTTATATGTCGCTACAGTGACGTCACTACGGAGTCATTCAAGCTTCGGATTAGATAAAACAGTGAACATCTGATTTACGTGAAGTGCATGGTTAAATAAATCCTAGTGTACGTGTTCGAAGCGCGCTTGCGCTCTGCTATCTTCAGGTTTCTTAAGCTAAATATACTATTGTTTTAATGTCAAAATTGGTAGAGAAGCGTTAACTGTTATATCAGAATTAAATTTTCAATAAACATTTATGAAATGAGATATATGTAGGTACATCTTTGCATTTGAGATCTTTAACAGCAGCAACTTCATCTTTCAAAATTTAGATAAAAACTACCAGGCTTTCAAATTGTGACTTCATTGTACATTTATGAGGTTGAGAAGAGCATGTAATGTCAGAGAGTATATATGTATAGTATAGAGTGTAATGTGGTTATGTGCAGCATGAGAACGACAGAAAACTCGAATTTGAGTGTTTTGGTTGAGGGGTGTGATACCAGTTGATGCTTAACAAATATTCTTATCTTTACCTAATTTGCCATGTGTTAGTATTCTAATATCTGTGTGCGTGTGTGTGTGAATGTACTCTCAATATATATTTGAAAACAAATATTGGTTACGGTAGTTAGAAAGCATGTGGTTCTGTAATGGTTTGATGGTGAGGCGAGTTATAGTAAATCATGTATAGCAAGTAATAGTCATCACTGGATTTTATATAATTTAATTTTTCCCTCAATTGTCTTTAATTTTTTTCTAAAATCAATTTCATAAATTTATTTATTCTTGCTACAAACATGTAGGGGTGTTTTCTTGTTTTGTTTTGTGTTTTCAAGATAATTTGTCTTGGCCTTTACCCTTTTTTCAATTACTTAATTTTTCCTCGTGTGTAGGAATATTTTAATTATTTATTATGTGTGTCCCCACAAATTACAGTGTTGATGGGTATACTTCTCAGAAGATATAAGTAGTCACTTCATGATATCTGCTAAGATTTACTACCGTTGTAAAAAAAATGTCTTTGCTACCCTTCCAGTCCGAACCTCGGAGAGGGCGTGATGATAACTCTGCGAGTTTTTTTTCTTCAAACAATGGCAGTATGTACACGTGTGCTGGTATTGAAAATATTTTTGAACGTAGGGATAGGCTGTTCGGAGCAATGACGCCTATTTGTTGGCGCCCGACCCAGTAAAGCAACGGCTGTGAGTATCCCTTCTTAACACCTGCAAGCCCCAATCCTTCGCAGCGGCTAGACGCGCAGAGAAATTGAATGCATGAAAGGAAAGCAATTAAAGGGCTCCTTGTAATAAAATGCGCGACTTATTGAAGAAAACCGAAAGTACAAATGTATATGCTCGTCCTTTTTAATTCATGAAACTGTTATCGTCACTTCAAAATCTGATGGTACGACAATTATAACAATTGTGAATCTTCATTTTTTTATGTGAGGCCAAAAATCTTCATTTATTCGGCGCGTCTGATTCTATCTGTCCACCACGGTTGTCAAACCACTGTGTACGTTGTTGTTCCGTGGTCCCTATAAGCGACGGACAGTCGTTCCCTTCACCATCACCCGCCGCAAAGACGGCAAATTTCGCATTTCCGATATTAGGTGGTATCTGAAGAGCAACAAAATTTATTTTCGGGTACTACTGGGCAACAAAAAAGCGACAAATTCCCATGTAATATTTTTTTTATTTATCCCTGTAATTTCTTGTTTTTCTGGTATTTGTGCTAACTTGATGTCCAGTTTGCCAATTGTTTATAGCAGGGTCAAATGAAAAACGACCATTTTTTTTGCGTAACAAATTAGCAAAAAAAGTGACAAATTTTGAGTTTAATTCCAATTTGTTTTTAAAAAATGCTTTGCTACTTTTACGGAGGAGGTCCGGGAATTCCAAATCCGACGCGACACTAGAACTGTGGCTCGCAAATAGACAACTTTGCGAATGCCCTTACCAAGTTCACTAAAACTGATTGGCTCGCTTGCTCGTTGCCATTTTTCGCTTTACAATTCCCGCTCTCTCTCCGCTATCGCTGCTACTAATCATTCTTGAGTCACCTCAGTTTACCTCAGGACTTGTTCGCAGAATGACCAGGTAAAAATTGGAATTATTTGGAAACATAATTTTTCAATATAAATTCAGTTCTATACTTCGGTTATAGAGGATACGAGAACGTCAGACCCAATTATAATACCAGTAGAGTGATTTGTGAAATAAAATGAAACTAGCGATGCTACAGAATGATACAGACTTTCTCAAACTAGTTTGTTCCCTTATTACTTTGCTCTGGACTTTATTTTCGGTTTTACTCCACCCTCTTCCCAGCAGCCATCCATTGCCACCTAAAGATTTTTTTTCCAATTTTTCATATCCTTAATCAGAATACTTTTCAGTTTTCGAGTCACTTATGAATAGTGACTGAATTTTTTATGTATTTACATATTTTGTGTCCTTCTACTTACCGATCTAAATATTTTAATTTTGACGAATCGTCGCTGTCTCAAGATTGTTCGTTACATATTTAGTACTGTATTATATATTTTACATATTTTTCTATTTTCACAAAATGTTATTTTATTGAATCAATTCTCTTCAATTTTATGACTCATTTTTATGAAAAGAAGTATAAAAAAACCTCTTATTTCCCACATCGTTACTGTGTGCTGCCTGGTCGAGGTTCCCTACATGAAAACGCGTTAGGATGTGTCTGTCCATAGTTCTGTTCAGCTATCTCAGTGGCGGGAAGTCTACGTCAGTGACTGAGATCAGTGTGATTCAGGTGTGAAAAGTATCACTGCCGTCGTGTCTCGTAAACTTTAAACTTACTTTCCGAGAAACTTTGCCAATCGTCGACATGTAACTCTTCCGTAAGAATGCTACATACTGCAGCGATAGTTTGCTAGTGATAGATATCGGCAGGTTGTAGGATGGTCTAGTCTGGCTGCTAAACGACCGTTCTGAATAGCAGTAGATGAAGGTATTACAACTGACGGGTAAGTTGTATGGTACAAAGCATGGATCAATTTGTACTCTTCAAATTATTTTTAAAGTTTGTATCACTTTTACAATTTATATTGTACTTTTTTTATAAATGTCATTTCGTATTATTTAAATATTCGTTTCATATTTGTGTATTGTAATATTACATATTTTATCCTATTTTACATATTCTTATTGTTTTCATCACATCATTTTTTTCGTTACATACTACATATTTTCCAGTTTCTATTTATGAGGCATTAATTAAACAAACGCAATAATGTATACAAGTTGACAGTAATGTAAATATTAAGGACGCGAGAGAAATATCAAAAAACAAAAATTGTCTAAGTTTTCAAAAATAAAAAAAAAGAATGAAGCAATACGGCGTTTATGTTATCTTACACATCAGTAACATCTCTGGAACATCTAGTAACATCCCTACCAAAAGTTACAAAAAGGCGCCTTTTCGAGTAATTGTATTTTTTAGTATTTTTGTGATGCACATATTTCATGAAATATTACCCGAAAAATACTAACATTTTCAAAGAAATGTGCATGACGTCAATGAAAGATCTAATTAGAGAGAAAAAATTTCATTTGAAGAAAAAAATTATATTTTCACAATATTATAGTTGTGAGCGCGACGCCGAAAAAAAATAAAACTTTTGTAATAAATTTCAATCTATTCTAATAACAAACTCGAAGAACAAAATTGGACCCGTTTTTGAGAAAATATAAAAGATGTCCATGGGCCGTCATTTAAAGTATTCCCAAATTTTAAACACTATTTTTCGTACCCGTAAAGCTTTGAGACAGGCCAGATCAACCAGTGAATATTCATTTTCGATTAAATCCTAGTAATACTTGTAGTTTCGGCTCTAGTGTTGTATGCCAGAACTATTAAAAAAAAAAAGTTACAAAACTCACGTCCAACATTTTTCCAAAGAGGCTTCGTAGCGTAAATTATATATTAAATACAAATCATACGTCGTTTACTGATTGAAACTCGTACCACTTGTTCAGACATCAGTAATGTAATTTTGGCTTATTTTGGTGCTGCTACGTGGTGGCGAACAAATTGAACTAGTATCGGTACATTTAGCCTTAAGGCTAAATGCACCGAAAAATACTTGTAGGAAAATTCAATAGATCGCAGCACTATCACAGGGGAATTTACTTTATCGATAACTTCTGAACCAATGGTCCGATTTTCGATCTGTAAACGGCATTTGACGCCTTTTTAAAATAGAATTTACACTACGAAGCCCTTTTTCCGAAAATCTAGCAAAATCTCGAATTTGAAATTAGTTCTCAAACTTCCGACAAAAAATTTAAAAAGGTGGGCTTATAGCGCGATGGCGACATGCTTCCTGAATTCAACGCCGTGACAATCATGTAAATCGGACGAATAGGAGCGTCGTAAAATGAAATTTACGAAAATACCTCGCCCCCCCCCCTTCCCCGTTGCATCACCCACCCGATTGTTGTGGGCCCTCTGTCGGCGCGGGGGCACGACAGATAAAAGTATTCTTTAGATGACAAGAACTGGGCTAGATACCCGCAAAGACAATTAGAGTTTTTGACAGGGTAGCAGATTTTAACCTTTGGGCATAGGCCAAAGAACTGGAAAATCACAGACGTGGCAGCACCATAAGATAAGTAAAATTTAACAAAGTAATATCTAACACCACTACCGATAAATGTTTGAACAAAATGGTCCGATTTTCCCCTATACTCTCACAAACTACAGTTCGTACTGGTACATAAATAATTCATCTTGGTCCAACATTCCTCCATTAATATGACTCGGTATCCTGGGTAAGCATCTCTTTGTTAAATTCATTATGTTTCAGGAAGGGAAGGCAAATTCATTTATTATAACTAACATCATAAGATAAATATATTGGTCTTAAAAATGTAAACGTCTTCCTCACACAATTTATGTATACAAAATGAAGGGGAAATAGTTATAATAAACCGTTGATATTGCTTGTGTTAGTAATTATCTGTTTATTACATAATTTTTAACTATTGCATATAAACTTTCTTAAATATATTACTAAACTCAGTGGTTCCAGCAATATGTGAATTTTTAAGTGGAACTTCCCACGACCCAAGACCTCTCATAGACGCGATTGTTGGGAAGGAAAAAAAAACAGCCAAAGCACACCACGTCACTACAGAGTCTACAATCGAGCACGTTCTTGGCTCTGCAATCTCGGTCAGAAGCAAGAGACAGCATGAGCACAGAGTTCGTGTATTTGCCAGAGAATTCGGGAAGTAAGCAATGATCAAAATGATTGGGTTTAGTTAAAACAGAAGATAACTCATGATGTCCTATGCATTTTGGTTTCACAACACATTTTTAATTCATTCAGGTTTCATACAGAATGTAAAGTCCTAAATTTATAAATCGGTTCTTCCATCTACTCGTCTACGGACCAAGTTTAAACTAATGTTCAAATGGTTAGCATAGTTTACTGTTGTTAACATGCATCCTCGGAGTATGTCCACGCGAACTGGCCATAGCTGAGAGAGAAGCGCAGTTCATAGACATCTCATCCGCCCCACTGGGTTAAGCACTTACACACAGAAGCTCCATTGTGTAACTAAGACCGCCAACACTAAAATACCCACCTAAACTTTTCGAGGCGCCCCCAACACAGTTATTTCGGGCAGGTGAATTTCTGTACGGACATCAGGATTTTGATAACTTCTATGTAAGCGTATCAAGAACAAAAGGCTACCATCGTTCCTATCTGAGATCTAGTTGTCGTCCAACGCAGTGCTGTGCAGAATATTGGTTCACGAACAGAGGTAGTAGGGGAGTTGCGTACGGGATACACACGAGACTGGATTGAAGGTGCCCACCAAATACACTTCCTATACGCACCTGGTGTTTGCTTTAATTTGGCAGTCCCAATTTTACTAAATTTGGTTGCACTCCCCTGAGATAGTTTCCACCCACGTCTTCAGAGCTTTTCCGACTGCGCCACCGAACCCTTAGGAATCAATGTTAAACAAATTCTACGCTACGGTTTGTCGCAGATTCGTCTACAATTTTCAGAATTAGCTGACAGGTTATACGACTTGAGAGTAGACAAATTTTTGCCAAATGGTGCAGGAATTTTAAAATTTAATTATGTTTTTTTATTCATGAAGGAAAGCCCAAATACATATTTGCAAGTAAACATTGAACATGTTCCAAGGCTGCTTGTTAGCTCAAACCCTGTATTTAAAAACAAGATTTAAAGTAATTTAAACTTCCTAGGACACATCAGCAAAGAACTAACATGAGGAACCCACCGAACGTTAATGTGTGGGAGCCTACCGCACGTCATCACCATAACCTCCACAAGCCATAACAGCACTGGCAGCACCCTGCCCGGCGTCACTGCGACGTGTCTTTCTTGCCGCGCGAGGCGATTGAGCGGACCGGAAAAATAACTAGCAACCCACCTGCCGTGCGACTGCCAGCACTCGTGCTTTTAGCAAGCGTAGCCAACCAGGTCCGCCATGTAAGGTAACCCACCACATCTCACTGACCATTGTGAAACTCTCAAAGGAAATCAGAATGCAAGATGGCGACAGCAAGGGCTCATGGCTAGCTGGCTCTTACTTATAAGTTAAGAAGGAGCTCAAACCAGTCGGTCACCGAGCCACAATCTAGCAAATTTCTTTTTGGCCACCACATATGACTTGTCATACACTGCAAATATATGCCGCGCCACGTATACGAGTGAATTAACCAGCCGAAGGCGTGCAGCTACCTCACACAATTTAATTTCCAATGAACCTTTTTATCTGGACTAGCTAACTGAGATCAAGTCTAACTTACCTCGCTCTCTCATTAATGTTTTGATATGAAAACTGGTCGAAGTGAAGGCTAGGTTTCCCCAAATAGTTATAGATGTTACGAATACTATATGATAAAGTCTGTTCTCTTAATATACCGAATGAGAATGACGACAATGAGAAAAGGGTACTATTTATACAAACCTTCCCTTTTGGCTAAAAGACATCAACAAGCGGGAGGGAAGTCCACATATAAAGAATAGGAGTAATGACTGCCGCTAGTATCATGAATTTATGTGACACATATCGAGAGCATGGCCTCATCAACACTCCTCCCTTGGCTTCCAAACCAGAAAGTGTGCAGCAGACGAAGAATGTGCGATTCCCGCCCCGGATCGAATAGTATCTC
>BOPP01000138.1:765420-801047 GCA_017312745.1 Gryllus bimaculatus
ATCCACACACAATACATGTATATTACTTTAACAATGCATTGCCGATGAATTAAAATAATTGAAGTCTGTACATTTAAATTAAGTTAAAAGTTAAAGTTTTTCTGCCTAGTATAACCTGTTTCTATACAATTAGCTACTATACTGATATCAAAATTGAAAAATGAATGTTCTAGTTTTATACTCTGAAACATGCTGTCTCGGTAACCATCATAATTGTAACTCTGCTTCCGTGGTGCTGAATGGGTGGTCTTTCTCACATTGGTTTTTGTTCCAGTTCCCTGAGCATTGAGCAAAACTGCTGAGATGTCCTCTTTGTTTTATTTCTGGATGTAAATGTGGCATTCATTTTGTGCACCATTTTGTTGACTCTCCTTTTGCTTGGTTAGTGGTGCAAGTAGAGGTAAGCGGCAATTTAAACCATATTTTTGTTAGCAATGCAGAAAAATCAATATCCGCCAGTTAGTTTACCTTTCCAATAAGGGTTACCTATAACATCAGGAACATAAACTTTCTATTTTTTTCAAAATTATGCTACATAGCTTGGTGCTTGTTTAAAATATTTTTATGTCATTTTATTTTAAACTTTTACTTACTTACTTTATTACTTTCAACTACTCTTTTATTGTATGTTAAATGATGTAAAGGTTATTTTGGAACTCAAGGAAAGGTGGCAAATTTCTTTCCTTCCCAACACGTACACTCACTTATTTGACTGTTGTGGTTTTGACTAGATAGAAAATAAATCTAAATCTTAAGTATTTTGCACTTCACATATTCACTACTAGTAATATTATAATACGCTAGCCGAAGTAATGTCTAGCGTTGCCATACACGGTATTTATAATCAACAATCATTTTATAAGAGCGAAAAGAACAATGATAATTCCTGTTGAAGTGGCAGTGAAATACCGTTGCTCTTCTTTGCTTGACCCCCCACCACTCTTTAACTCGCCCCGCCCTAGCCCGTGGAGCCAAAGAATGACCCCCCACAGGAGCTACCGAGCCACCCGATGACCCCTGCCTCTCTCTGTCCAGCACATACCATCATCCTGATCCCTGCTTTCTCTACCCTACCCTACCCTACCCTGCTTCCCCTCATAACCCTTCCACATCCTGTCACTGCTCTCACCTCCCACCTTGCCCATCACAAACCTGCTCCTCCTGACCCTTGTGTTGCGTCAGTTGGGCTTTAGTCTTTGCTCCAACTCACCTCACACTCACCTCACCTTCACCTGTCTGCCGCCTCTGCTTCAACCCGCCCTCCTGACCTTGAACGTGTTGTCCTGCCCTGTTTGTACAAATTGTTGCTTGCCTATCACCAGGAGCTACTGCAAGGCAGCTGAAAACTGAATGCCCAGCCCAAAGATGTCAAAACGCTAATGTGGCATAGAAGTGAACCAAAAATGCTGGTTTATAGAAAAATTTTTTTGGCCCCGATAAAGAGAACCATTTGAATTCCACTTGCGTCAATTTATTGATAGTTTTTCGAAATATTTATGAAAAAAAGGGGAAAAGAGTTTGTATTGTTTAAACTGTTCTTTAGAGATAAGCAATAATTTTAAATTATAGATATTGTCTCGTTAGACCATTACTTTTCTGATTATTGTTTGAAGGTCACACACAAAATCTAATTATGGATATTAGACAAAATAGCTGTATTTTTTTTTAGGTTAGAACACAAACGAGGCAACATACCATTGTTTTAAACCAAGAGGTATAAATAATAATTTGAACATAAAAGTTTTGGCCACAAACCACCTTATCCTTTCAGTAAAACCATTATCGAAATTGATTCAGCAGTTTGAGAGCAGATCCTCAAACAAACGCGAAGCTAAACAAAAATTGTAAAACTGAATCGGTTTTTTTTATAGTCATCTCAGTAAGCCATTTATATTACAGCAGAAATTTTGAAAACGGAAAGACAGACACTTAAGCAGTATAATCTATCTAAATAAACTATTTTTATTACAAATATAATAAAGATATGCATTCATATTAATCAGATAAATCAATATGCCTTATTTTACTTGGGTGACAGTAAATGTGTCATTACCATGACCTGTGAATTGGGATTACTAACAACTTAAACTACCAACAGGCGCAACATTCATGATTATATTTACACATATAGGGTATTGTGGTGACCTTTTTTGTGGTGGGATTATCCAATGAAATAATTAAAATGCATTGTCCAATTGCAACAATATTAATGTCTAATACTGTTGGCCAATGATGCATGCATATAAATTATTTTTTCAACAACACAAAACTTATGTGGCACAAGTAAAAATATATCAACGGTTACGTGGATTTCTTTTTTATTTTCATGCCATATCAATTGTTTACTAGTTTTTCTAATGAATTTTATTATTCACTGAAGAAGTCTTACCTTTAAAGTTTGTGCATGTAGATACTCTTAGAAAATAGTATTGCATATAATATTCTAATAATGACAACCTAAACTACAGTTGCCTCATTCATAAAAGAATTTGGAAAGAAGAAGACCTGTTATAGATCACTACCGTTTTTGTCCTTTGTGATAAATGGTGTTTTTAGTTTTATACCTTCATTGGAAGACAGTTTTATTTCTCATTGAAACTGTAGTTCTGATTTGTTCTACAAATTGCGGGGTAGAAAAAGAAGGTGGGGAAAAATAAAAAAATCTTATTTCATTTCATTTTCCTTCAGATTTTCAAGTATACTTTTAACTTTTATAGAACTAAGAATATATTAAACGGGCAGCCTGAGAGCTGCAAGCAACCTCGCTGGTTTAGAGCGGAAGTTAGGCATAATGGCCTGAGCCTCGTCATTAAAAAAACAATTTTTATAATTTATTATTATATACATTTAGATTATTAATGCCTAAAGGAGGGTTAAAAAGTCCAGATTCTTGCTGTGATTATTTCAGTTTTCTAGAACGTGGCAAGGAGACTCATGCAGTTAGGGCCGTGTGGGTGAGCAGAAGAAGTTGGCAAATGACCATGTGGCATTTTTTAGCATCCACGCGAATCATCTTTTATCACAAGAGAACCTTTGTACTGTGGATGGGGCCGCCATGTTATGTGTCCCGATGGAGTGGGAAGGCGTTAATGCATATGGGTTTGCCTCTTTCCTTCTGTATCGATTTAGTATACTCAAGCTATTTTGTAATTTTGTCAACTCTGTTTTCAGTAACTGAGAAGTAATGTAACTGTAACTAAATGTAAGCATTTTTTTGAGGAGGACAAAGTGTAAAGCAGTTCCATATCTATAATAAAAATTTTTCGTTGCTAAGTTCTAGAGTTTCACATTAAGTCAATCAGCTCATTTTTTGTTAATTGAAAATTTCCATGTTGTGATAATACATAACCAGTCATAAAATACAGAAATTACTAAGCTGATATATGGTGAACGTACACAGCCCCAGGTTTCGAAGATTTCTTCCTTTAGCAATAATTATACCTTCCGCAATCTGCTCCTAGTCTCTGCAATACAAATATTAAACAAAGAAAATTGTTGGGCAGTCCATAATACACCTTTTTTCCTATAAACAAGTTGTTTGATCACTGGAAAATATCGCTACCTGCCAACTCGTTTTGTCCAATGGCTCGGTTAAGCAACTCGCCATATTTAAAGAATGTTGTGTTCAGTTTTATAGCCGTTCTGTCCTTGATTATCATCTTTTTACCCCTCTCTCTTTCTCTAGAGCTAGGCGAATCTTTGTATTTGTGCAACTATTTCAGATATTGAACACTGCTTGTGCTGTATTAGTAAATAAATATTTTGGGAAGTTATTGTTCAAATAAACAGAAAATCTTAGTTTTAGTAATTCTAAATAAAGGAATAAATTTTATAGGCAAATAGGACACCATGATAATCTAGGCAATGCCACAAATCTGATATTCTATATGAATGATCACCAGAAGATGTATTTGTATGAACAAGACGAACGAACATATGAATTTCAGATGTATATTTATATATTAAGGCAAATGACCCAGACACTAGTTTAACCAATTGGCCACCACGTGTGGCAGCACCAAAATAAGTAAAAATAAGGTAAAAATTTACTTTACCGATAATGTTTGAAACCCAATGTCCGATGTCTATCTGTTAAACTGCATTTATCTCGCCTTTTGTGAAATAGAATTACGCTACGACGAAGCCCCTTTTCCAAAAATTCGAATTTGAAATTAGTTCTCGAACTTCCGAGACAAAATTTAAAAAAGTGGGCTTATAGCGCGAATGGCGGACATATTTCTTAAATCCCAACGCTGGACACTCGTGCAAAATCGGGAACAAAAGAGCGGCGTAAATGAAATTTAGGAAAGCACCTCGCCACCCTCTTTCCCTTTCTGCCCAGTCGGCACCCACCGATTGTTGTGGACCCTCTGTCAGCGCGGGGCACGGCCAGGCCAGGCCGGCCAACGCGTTGCGGCCAGCCCCGGCGGAAGCAGGCGGGACTTGCGATACGCATGCTAGACACACAGTCTGGTTTCGGCGCTTCTCCTCTCTTCTGCAATCTCAGACTATTTTTTCCACACATACCAAAGTAGAGATGCTTATAACTGAGCCGGTAACGGTCCTTAATAGTTTGTAAATAAACATATATTGTATTTTTCACATATTTCCGTCAAAATTTTATAATTTACTTTAGTTTTACGAGATAAAACTTCCCCAATGTTACCAGTAATTTGGTATCTCGCTGTCATGGAAAAAGTCTCCCCTCATCGCTTTCGCCGCTCCCTTGAAGCGTTGCCGAGGGGAAGACGCCAGCGTAATCTGCGCAGGATCTTGCGTCGCCTCCGATGCACATAGGAGGGTCTGTGTTATTGCCTTCCGCTTACGGAGTTAGAGAAGTGTCACCATAGGACGGCGGACCAGTCGATTATTTTTCGGACGTGGGATATATTTTGAAAAAAATACAATGTATTATTGTATTTTATATAATTTTAAGAGATTCACAAGATGAATTATTTAAAGCAGGGTAAACGTCGTTTTGAGATCAAAAATCGAGTTGTAGGAAGGAGATAAAAGAGCTTGTGCGTAATACTCCGCTCATTCTTTCCGTATTTGAACCCCGAACTATCTTAGAGCCAAGTGGAATTTTAACATGAAAAACCTTAGAAGTAAAATATATTTCTCAAATAAGATCCTGAGGAGATGGAAAATGGCTTATGTTTACATGATTAGCTTCATTTTTTAAAAACTTGCTCCAAATCGGAATCGATATCTTTGAGTATTGCCTCAAGCTAATTTTTTTTAAGTCGTATTCGAAGGGAAGAGCGGAATATGGGAAAAAAAAAAATTAGTATGTACAAACTGATTACAGACCGTTTACCTCAGTCAGTATAAGCATCCTAAATTTGGTATCTGTTGGAAAAATAGACTGAGATGCAAAGAGACGAAGCCAAAACCGGCACTGTTCTGGCTTGCTATCCCGCAAGTCCCCCTGCTCCGTCAGGGGCTGGCCGCACGGCCGCCTGGCCTGCGTCGTTATGCCTTAATATACACTGAAATTCAATGTTCGTTCGTCTTGTTCATACAAATACATCTTCTGGACTCATTCATTAAATATCAGATTTGAGTCCTGTTATATGGTCCTATTTGCTATAAAATTTATTTTTTTTAAATTACTAAACTAAGATTTTCTGTTTATTTGAACAATAACTTCCAAAATATTTATTTACTAAATACACAAACAGTGTTCAATTCTGATAATGTTCACAATAAAACAAAGATTCGCATGAGAAAGAAGAGGGGTAAAAAAGATGATAATCAAGACAGAACGGTATAAAACTGAACCCAACATTCTTTAAATGTGCGAGTGCTAAGAGCATTGACAACAGTGGCAGGTAGGCGATTTCAGTGATCAACAACTTTGTTTGATAGGAAAAAGGTATATGGACTGCCCAACATATTTTCTTTGTTTAATTTGTATTGTGACTAGGAATGCGGAAGTTAATATTGCTAAGGAAGAAATCTTCGAAACCTGGGCTGTTGTAGTGACTTAACAGCTTAGTAATTTCGTATTTTATATGTTATTTGTATTACACAATGGAACATTTTCATAAAAATAGCTGATTGACTTAATGTGAAACTCAAGAACTTAGCAGAAAATAATTTTTAATAGATTTGGGAACTGACTTTACACTTTGTCTCCTCAAAAAAAACTTACATTTATTACAGTTACAATACTCTCAGTTTGACAACAGAGTTGACAAAATTACAAAATACTTGGATGTACTTCTATTACAGAAGAAGAGCAAAATATCATTAACTCTTCTCATCGAGGACACATAACATGGCGGCCCCCATCCACAGGCAAAGTTTCTCCTGTGATAAAAGATGATTCGCTGGATGCTAAAAATGCAATGGCATTGCCAACTTCTTCTGGCTCACCCACACGGCCTAATGCATGAGTCTCCTTGCCACGTTCTAGAAACTGAAATAAATCACAAGCAATACTGATTTTTAACCCTCCTTTAGGCATTAATAATAATGATAATAATAATAATTATAAAAATTGTTTTTATTAATGACGAGGCTCAGGCCATTATGCCTAACTTCCGCCTAACCACGAGGTGCTTGCAGCTCTCAGGGCTGCATCTTTTAATATATTCTTTAGTTCTATAAAATGTAAAATATACTGAAAAATCTGAAGAAAAATGAAATGAAATAATTTTTTTTATTTTTCCCCCCTTCTTTTTCACCCCCAATTTGAAACAATCAGAATACATTTCAATGGAAAATAAACTGTCTTTCCAATGAAGGTATAAAACTAAAAACACCATATTATCAAAGGACTAAAACGGCAGTGATCTATAACAGGTCTCTCTTCTTCCAAATTCTTTTATGAATGAGCAACTGTAATTTAGGTTGTCATTATTAGAATATTATATCATACTATTTTTTAAGGTATCTTCATCACAAACTTTAATGGTAAAGACTTCTTCAGTGATAATAAAAATTCATTAGAACTATAACATTGAATGCATGAAAATAAAGAAAGAAATCCACGTAACGTGATATGATTTTTACTTGGTGCACATGTTTTGGTGGTGTGAAAAAATAATTATTATATGCATCATCATTGCCAACAGTATTATACATTAATATTGTTGGCAATGACAATGCATTTAATTATTTCATTGGAAATCCCAACAAAAAGTCACCACAATACCTATATGTGTAAAAATAATATGAATGTTGCGACTTTGGTAGTTTAAGATTTGTTATACCCAAATTCACAGGTTCATGTAATGACACATTTACTCACCAAGTAAAATAAGGCATCATTGATTTATTGATTAAATATGAATGCATATCTTATATATTTGTAATAAAATTAGTTTTATTTAGATAGATTAACTTAAGTGTCTGTCTCCGATTTCAAAATTTCTGCTGTATATAAATGGCTTACTGAGATGAAATAAAAACCGATTCAAGTGTTTACAATTTTTGTTTGCTTCCGTTTGTTTGAGATTGTCTCTCAAACTGCTGAATCAATTTCGATATGGTTTTCACTGAAGGATAAGAGTGGTTTGCTGGCCAAAACTTTTTTCAAATTATTATTTTCTCTTGTATAAACATGTATGTTGCCTCTTTGTTCTACCTAAAAAAAATACAGTTTTTTCTAATCATAATTAGATTTTGTGTGTGACCTTCAAAATATCAGAAAAGTAATGGTCTACGTACAATTTTATAAAAATTATTGCTATCCTCTAAAGAACAGTTTAACAATACACTCTTTCCCTTTTTCATAAATATTTCGAAAACTATCAATAAATTGACGCAAGTGAATTCAAACTGTCTTAATGCCAAAAAAAATTTTCTATAAACACATTTTGGTTCACTTCTATGGCACATTAGGTTTTGACATCTTTGGCGGGGCATCAGTTTTCAGCTGCCTGCAGTAGCTCTGGTGATAGCAACAACAATTGTAGCAAACAGGGCAGATGACACAGTTCAAGGTCAGGAGGGCGGGTTGAAGCAAGAGGTCGCAGTACAAGGTGAGGTGAGGTGAGGTGAGTTGGAGCAAGACTAAGCCAACGACGCAACACAAGGTCAGGAGGAGCAGGTTGGAGTGGGCAGGTGGGAGGTGAGAGCAGGACAGGATGTGGAAGGTTTGAAGGGAAGGCAGGGTAGGGTAGGAGAAAGCAGGGATCAGGATGGTGGTATGGTGGACTGGAGAGGGAGAGGCAGGGGGTCGGGTCGGGTAAAGTCGGGTCTGGCCGGCAAGGGGCAGGGCGAGTAGGGGTGGGGGGTCAAGCAAAGAAGGGCACATATTCACTGCACTTACAGGAATTCATTTCTTTTCCTCTTGTAAATGATTGTGATTAATAAATACCTAGGCAACGCAGATTACTTCGGCTAGTGTAATATAATATTACATAGTGCTGAATATGTGAAGTGCAATACTTTAGATTTAGATTTATTCAGTCAAAAAACAGTAAATACTGTATGTGACGTGTGGGGGAGAAGAAAATTTGCGCACCTTTTCTTGAGTTCCAAAATCCCTTTACATCATTTTAACTATAAATAGTTGAAAGAAGTAAGTAAAAGTTTAAAATAAATACATAAAAATGAATTTTAAACAAGCACAAGATTAGCAATATTTGAAAAAAAATAGAAAGTTTTGTTCCTGAGTTATAGAAAACTTATTTGCAAAGGTAAACTAACTGCGGATTTGATTTTTCTGCATTGCTAACAAAATATTAAATTGCCCTTACCTCTACTTCTACCACTACAAGCAAAAGGAGAGTCAACAAAATGTGCACAAAATGAAGCACATTTACATCCAGAAATAAAACAAGAGGACATCTCAGCATTTGCTCAATGGCTCAGGGAAACTGGACAAAAACCTAATTGAGAAGGACCCCATTCACCCGGAAGCAGAGTACAATTATGTTAAACAAGCATGTTTTGTTGAAATAAACATTATTTTTCATTTTGATATTCAGTATAGTATCTAATTGTATAGAAACAGTTATACAGCAGAAAAACTTTACTTTTAACTTAAATTTATGTACAGACTTCAATTATTTAATATCATCTGGCAATGCATTGTAAAGTAATATACATGTATTGTATGTGGATTTCTGGTAGTGAGCTGTTGGTACTGACACACGATGAACATGATTTTTTTCGATGTGTGTTGTAATTGTAGATGTCAGTGTGGCATGAAAATATGTTCCCACCGTTAAGTCAGTTTTGACAAATATTAAAGATTCGTGATTGAATAGGCAAGGCAATAGTAAGGTTCCAAGTTCAATGAAGAGAGGCTTCCAAGGATATCAGGGATGTATTTTTTTCATTATTCGAATAATTTTCTTATGCAATCTATGTCTGGGTACTACATGAACTTCCCCAGAATATTATGCCATATATAGGTGTGATGCACATTTGCAAAATACAGGCAACAAGCTGCATGAAGGCTGACAGAATTTGAAAGAATTCTGAATGTGTAGCATAATGAACTTCATTATGTTATATGTACATTCCAGTTGAGGTTTGACTAAATTGAAAGGCCTAGAAATTCTGTTACCTCACCATCAGTTAATCGCATATTGCTCATTTTCAATGGAGAATGCAATTGCTAATTTGTAATGCAAAAATGCATGTTTTTTCTTAGTTAACTATTAATTTGTTATTACAAAACTAATTTGAAACTTCTGAAATTGTACTATTTATTGTTTCTTGTTTGCAAAGAACTATCTTGTCATTGGGAAACAGAATCGTTCTTCCATTTTTAACAGACTAGGGCATATCATTTGCGTGTAACAGAAAGAGGATAGGACCTAAGATCAATTGGTAAAGAATTGGAAAGATAAGTACATAATGTCCTTTAGTGCCAGTATGGTATTTCTACTCTGAGATTGATGTTTAAGGTAGTTTTCCAATATAGTGTGATACCATGAATTCCATAAGAAGGAAATTTTGATTGCTATTAAGATGTCATAGTCAATAATGTTGAAAGCTTTCGAAAGATCTAAAAATATTTCAATAGTTGCTTCATTTTGGTCCATTGATGAAGCAAGATATTTAAGAAAAGAAAAAAATGGCAGTTTCTGTAGATTTTGATTTTCTAAAACCGCTTTGCGAGTCTGAAAACCGTTCGTTTTTCCTGAGAAAAGTTTCCATTCGCATACAGAAAAGCCTCTCTAACATTTTTGATTTTGAGAAAACTGACAAAAGAGAAATTGGTTGGCAATTTTGAATTTCATATTTAGTACCTTTTTAAAAAGTGGCTTAATTTTTGCTGTTTTGAAAATATATGGAAATTAATCAGAATAGAATCCAACTCTTATCTAATGTAAAGGAATTTCACTTAGCTATGCCCTTTATCTGAAGCAACGAATAAAAATATGCAAAATCATACAAATCCAATCCCTACTGATTACTAAAAAGATGCAACAATGGATAATGCTGTCCATCAGCCAATACAGCAATAGTTTCAATTAGGAGGCAACTAACCCTTAAGAGTGACAGGAAAACTGATCTAGCAGCATACAGTGCTTCTCGTATTTGTTAACACTAGAGAGCTCACAGGAGTCATTTCCACTCCTAGCATTCTTTATGTCCTTGTAACTTTGCTGCTTTCTGCTTGCTAGATAGGAGTTTATGATTTTATGCGGTTTCATCATTTATATTTATTTACAGTATGTTAAAAACTTAAGTGCCTAAAAATTGTCATGATAATAATTGAATTGACCTGCAATGCCAAGATGTTATTTTGACTCCTCGGGTACTGACTACATCTTACAGTTTCTGTTTCATGAATTTCATTGCTCAAAATTTTCAAATGTTTCTCATGGTGTTTGGGTTACATTTTGAAGGAATATTACTATCAATTTGTACTGTCCTCTGGCCTCCTTAATACATGCAAATTGATGGATCATGATTTTTTTTTTTTGTGTTGAACATGTTACCAAAGGTCTAAAAACAAATTATATTGGAAGATGGCAAAAGAGTTGATACCTTCTTATACTCGGCTTCAGACATTCCACCTCGTTTGTGAACCTCTGTTTTTATTACTCCTGGATTAACAGCATTCACACGAATCCCTTTGGAAGCTAGCTCCAGAGCAACACATTTTGTAAATTGATCCACTGCAGATTTACTCATGCAGTATGCCAAGATACCTGGAAACTACATTGCACCATTTAATAATTTTAAGGTTAATAATTATTTGTCAAAATTCTAAATTCTTGTCAGCAATTCATTTAAGAATCGACAGATAAAAATTAATGGAGTAATTAATCTCAAAGATTAATTAGAGAATCAATAAATTTTTACTATTACATTATATTTCCAAATAGCAATCTCTTCATTCAATTCATCAACATGGAGTACACTTAATACACAAGCAAAGAACTCACCGATCTTATTCCCACAACAGATGAAACATTAACAATTGTACCCTTAGTTTTAGTCAAATGTGGAACTGCATACTGTGTTAAAAACACTATAGATCGTGTGTTAACATTCATAATATCATCATATTGCTCAGGTGTCACATTTTCAATTGTATTATTCAACAGCCGGCCTGCACTGTTCACCTAAACATAAACTAATATCAGATCAGATAATTAAATAAATATTTTTAAACGCACAAAAAGCAAGTCTCACCAACACATCTAACTGGCCGTAATGTTCAATGACATCACAAATGATTTTCTTGCAACAATTCAAATCAGTTAAATCGCCCAATAAGCTCTTTACTTCGCGAGCGCCGAGAGCAGTACATTCTTCAGAAACTTTCTTCAAATTATTTTCTTGCCGACCACACAAAGCGAGCCGAGCTCCGTTCTTGGCAAATACTCTGGCAGTACCTGCTCCTATACCAGAACTAGCGCCTAAAATGCAATAATAGTTACATACATTACTCGTAAAGTAAACCATGCATTAATTTCATCAAATAAATTAACAGGAAATCTAAACCTTTGACCAAAAAAAAAAAAAAGGCTAATCACACCTGTTATCAGCACCACCTTTTCCTTCAAAGATGCATACTGTGCACTACTCATTTTCCTGGACAAATACGGGGAAAACTTCGGCCCTTTATGAACTGGACCTGTTAATTGACAGTTAAAATGTTCAAATGTCAAATATGGTCTTCTCGAGACACTGCTTGAACACTTCACTTCAGCATTCGCCAACAGACGTACTTGTCCCGCGTGTCGAATCCTCCCATGCTGTGAAAACTCTTGCCAACTTATACGTCCAACCGCGAACAGGAATCGGCTTGATAACAAAAGAAACTCGGTGGCGCTTCTTTGAAATATGATTATAAATTAAATACAAAAGAGGTATTTACTTTATTGTGTTCATAGTGGACGACAATTCACTGAAGAATTTTGTAAGAAAATTGACGTCACCTTGTCATATAGAAGGTAGATTGAATTCCTAACAGTTGAACAACTATATTACAAAACGAAACAACAATTAACGCAGAGATGCAATGGATCGACAAGAAGAGAGTACGCAACCTTTCAAAGCACTAAACTGGAGGACACTATTCTGCTCTAGGTTATTGGGAGCCTATCTAAAACTGGTGGTGCTACAACATCACGTACTTTCTCGCGATATTGATAATGGCTATGTAATATATGACAATTTCTGTCTTACACTTCAACTAGCATTTCAAAAATTCTTAAACGATGTACGAAAAATACATATATTTTTCATTTCCCGTATACATTGGAATTTATGTAATTTATTACACATGTATTAGGATGGAAGTGCTTCAAATCTACATAACTTACTCTATATGCTCAAAAGTATCCGGATACGACCAAAATGGTGTTACGGTGTGGTCGTGTTTTTTCATGGAGGGGGCGGGCACCGCTAGTTGTTTTGTGTGGCACTATCACGGCACAGGCCTATGTTGATGTTTTCAACACCTTCTTGCTTCCCACTGTTAAAGAGCAATTCGGGGATGGCGATTCCATCTTTCTACACGATCGAGCACCTGTTCATACTGCACAGCCGGTGGCGGAGTGGTTACACGACAATAACATTCCTGTAATGGACTGGTCTACTCAGAGCCCTGACTTGAATCCTATCGAACACCTTTGGGATGTTTTGGAACGCCGACTTCGTGCCAGGCCTCACCGATCTACATCGATACCTCTCCTCAGTGCAGCACTCCATGAAGAATGGGCTGCTATTTCCCAAGAAACCTTCCAGCATCTGATTGAAAGTATGCCTGCGAGAGTGGAAGCTGTCATTAAGGCTAAGGGTGGGCCAACACCCTATTACATTCCAGCATTACTGATGGAGGCCGCCACGAACTGGTAAGTCATTTTCAGCCAGAGAGTATATATCAGCATCGTGCCCGGATAGTTTTGATCACATAATGTATCTTAAGCTTACATCTATTTCTATCTATACGCTTAAATCTAACATATTTACATTATGTACATTACTCTCATCACTTTCACTATTTGCATGGACTTTATAGTTTGCCAGCTCGACTTGCCACTGGTTCTTGTGGGTATGGCATGCAATTGCGTCCCTATTTGTTCCCCTATGATACCCTACGTCGTACTTCACTATCGACCTTTTATAGAACCATCTCGAGGGGCACACGCACAGTTATTCCTTCACAGGCAAGTTTAAAACGGAGTAATTAACGTAATGTAGGGAAAATGAATTAATGCTGCGCGAAAAAAACCCGCAGATTTCGGCAGAAAAAATTGCCGGGCCCTGTTAACGAAAAAGTGGTAAATTAAGAAAAAATTGTAGTGCAACCAAAGCACATACTTTCTCGTATTGTTTCCAATGGTCTGCACCATTATATTACTATATAAACCAGCAAAAGTGTTTTATAATAGCAAATTACTTTTCCGCTCCGAGACTCAAGCTAAGTTTCTCAGAAATTATGTGCTGTCACTCATACCACCATGCCAAAAATGCCACCATGCATGAATCGAAGTTGGGCAAAGGCATCAAAAGGTAAATGCCTGATTCGTGTAAAAAAATCTACAAAAATAAAAAATCTTTTTGAAACCAATCCATTCAGTTCAATCAGGGAATAACAATTTTGAAGAAAATAAGCTGAAGTGTTAGTGTTGTAGAGGATTTTTAAAAAATTTAGCAACAGGATTTATCCACTTTATCGTTACCAGAACTCGGCAAAAAAGTTTTTTCTGGCGAAATTAAGGCGCTTCTTGATGCGCGATTACTTAACATTCTCTTTATACGAAGAATTCGTCAGGCGAGAAAGTAAAAATCCTCGTGGATCTAAAAATCTCTGTGGATCCTTGATTGTGGGTCTCTTTTTCTGTGGGTCCTTGATACCGAAAAACCAATATACGGCAAAATATCCATCCGTCTGAGATACGCACTAGCACCTAAACCATAAGAAAATTTTTTTCCAAAATGGATATTCCCCAGATGATCTGGCTCCACTCTAATCACCGCGATTTTGAAAAACTTTCTTCAGAATTTGGGAATATTTTACATGAAGCCTCAAAAAAATTAAAAAGTTTCTCAAAAACGGCTCCAATCTATCTTTAATTTCTTGGAAGAATATATTGTAGTAAAATACACCTATAAAAGTGGCATAGGCCCAATTTTTGCGGTTAACTCTGAATGTTCAAAAATTGAAAAGTTTGAATTTTTCCGTGCAACTACAAAATTAAAGATAGAGATTTTTCGTTCATATAAAATTTGTGGTCCATTAATTCTTAATTAATTCTTTCAATAATATCATTTACACTTTTTAAAACGTTTCGTAGTTTTCATGCAATTTTTCGTAAAATATGCTCAATTTTAAAAATAACAAAAAGATTTTCTCGAAAATCACTCCAAAATTTTTCTTTTAACTTTTGTTAGGGATAGTGCTAAATGTACTTTATGAGATGACATAAACGCCATATTGCTCTATTCTTTTGTCTCTACAAAAGTTACAAAAATGTATTATTTTGACTTATCTCTCACGTCGTTAAAATTTACATCAGTAGCAGTTTATTCACATTAATGTATTTATGTGCGGAACCCGGCAGATGTTGATCTGCTCTTCATCTTCCTCTTTCTCCTTCCCTCTCTGTCACCCCCTCTCTTCGTCTCTCCCTCTCTCTCGGTCCCTCCCTCTTTGTCGCTCTTTCTCTATCTGCCTATCTCTCTGTCCCTCTCATAGACATTTAGTTGCAGATTCTGCATGTCTTTGAGCTCATGGGTGCGCCGGTCCACCAATAATGTAATACTGTTCAAGATCTCATCCTGTAGATTATGGTGCCAGAAACGTTTCAAAATTTCAGTTTTTAATGCCCTAGAACGCTTGTTTATGGTTTATTTAATGATTTATAGTAAAAAATCTTGAGGTGTGGTGCGGATTGCATTTACCATGAATATGTAGTTTTTACCTTTTTTGGGTGAACGTATCCGATATTTTAATAGTATTTCTACTATTCCTAGCGAAGATAAATCCAACGAATCATAGATAATTAAAATTGAGTTTGAGAAGAGCTCGGAAACCCCAACAAACTTACACAGCGTCGGTGAATCCAGAGATCAACGGAACACAGGCGACCTGAATAAATTACTAACGAAACAGCGCTATCTATTAGTTGCTGCTCGCGGCGTGACGGCGGCGAACTTCCAGCTCACGGAAAAAAGCGGAAGGGTTCGTCGTGACGTCACGCTATTTATAAATATCGGAGCAGCTGACTGATCGGCTTTCTTTTGTACGAGACTTCCCCAAACTCTGGAAAACCGCCACTGTTATCATGATCCCCAAACCCCACAAAGACCCCAGACATCCCACAAACTATCGCCCATCAGCTTCCTCTCTATCACCGGAAAACTGTTCGAGAAAATCCTCCTAAAATTCATGAATCCCTACCTTCAACCCCACATCCAACCCTCACATTCCTTCCGCCCGACCGATCATCGGCTCTCCAAACATTTCACCTTGCCTCAGCATCGCCACAGATCTTCGTCCCTAAATCCCGCCAAATCCTGCCCTTTCCAACTGGCCTAATCCTTTGCCTTCGACTACAATCAACACAAATTTCTCCTGTGGCAAACTAAGAATGCCTTCCCCACCTTCACTTAAATCTCCTATCAAATACTTAACACATAGAACTTCAAAACCAAGCTATCTCTCCATCTTTTCCCCCTCCCACCCCTCTCGCGGCAGTTCCACAAGGTTGCTTTTCCTTCCCCACCTCTTTTCAATGACCTAAATGACCTTCCTCTGCCACGGCATTCAAACATCTTCTCTAGGCAGACGACCTAGCCTTCTCTCTCCCCACGTGTTTCTCAAACTCCATCAACAACCTTCAATTCGCTGCTCACACATATCTCGCAATGGTTCAAGAAACTCCATCATAATTCAGCTTCCAAATGCCAGGCTATGATCACTTGGCGAAAATCCACACCCCTTCCCACCCATCACCATCATAATACTCCTATCCCAATGTCCTCACAAAATAAAATAACCTCGGCATCACCTTCACTCCAAATTAACCTGGACTCCCCATCTCAACACCACCATTTCCAACGGCAACCAAAATCAACTTATCCACCCATCCCTCTCTGTCAACAAAAAAACGCCTTCTATATATACAACCCCATATCAGACATCATTACATACCCTCCTCCACCTAGTCAACTATCCCCACTCCTTAGTATAAGAACTTAAACTTGAAAACGCATCATCCGCCTTATCTTTCACCTCTTCCCGGGGCAAAAACTAACACACCTTCCTACTCAGAACAACATCCCTCCCCTCCCCAATATATCTTCAAACATCCCGAGAACCTGTTACGCAGTTCGTAACAATCCATCTCACTACTTCATTCAACCCTCACAACACATTCTTCACTCCCCCAACCCGCGCGTCAGTTCCCGAAAAGACACCCCCTAGATATCTCCCAACTCCCCTCCCCCCTCGACTAAAAACACTCACAAATTAGATCCAAAACGCCAAAAAACACCTCAACAAATATCCTCTAAAATCCCCCCTCCAAAAATTCCAACATCCTTCAAACCCACCTAAATGCATACCTTTTCACACTTTTCAACTACCAACCCCAACAACCTTAACGAAAAAAACCCATCACAATCAAGATCCAAAGAAACGCCAAAACAACACCATCAACAAAAATAAACCCCTTCTAGAAATCCCTCCTCCAATAATGTCCAACACCACAAACCTCATAAATGCATAACCCTAAACGAAACCCGTCACAAAATTAAACAATCCTAGTCCTACCCACCCCAGCCCTCTGGGGAACGAACGAGTGGCACTCAAAACTTTGAAGAACAAACCCAGGAAGTAGAGGACATGCCAGGCCGTTCCACACAATACACCAAAGACGTCGACGTGACAGGTTCGGGCGCGTCAGCCAGAGCGGTAATAATTAGAGGAGCAGCATTTTGGATGGGAGGACCGTCGACGAGCGACGTGCGTAGAGAGCTAGATTGAGGATTGTGAGACTCATTTTGTGAAATACAGGGCGACAGTCAATTTGTTCAGGCGAAAGAATATGATAGCGGAAGATTCATCTTTGAACTGATAACTAGGCGAAGTCTTATCAATTCTTACTCAAAATTAGACCACAAATTTCACGGACAAATTTATAATACTATATATTTTTTCTTCTTATACTATTACAAAATAAATGTAATGTTCAAAAGGTAGGGCAATTTACTTAGAAATTTTAGTTATCACAAATATACGGGTCCACCGTCCCTTAACCGCCGCAGCTCGCTCTGTGCTGCTATAAATGTATACTCGTCGTCTTTGGTATAGCCGATTTGGTTGAATGGAATCTTTGGTTATTTTGTGTCTGAATATTACCGAATGAAAGTCTTAATTCTTGAGAGTGAAGGATATTCGAATTGAATGACGATTATTCGTATTTACTTTTGGAAAAAGAACATTGCTCATTGATTTCAAAATAACTGAATTAAATGTACCTTCTAGGATTGCGCAATGAATAATGACATCACTGACACCTCTGACGTAAACATGAGTTTGTGAGGCAATTTGTCAAAAATTTAATACGTATATATCTATCAGCTTGTAATAATATTCTTTTTTAGGTTATGTGCACCTTGAAATTGGGCACTAAACCAGCTCAAGGTATGACAATGATGATTTCATTTTTATATCGTTATAAATAATTTATGTCAAATTTCATGTTAAGAGAATTGACTTTCCAACTCATTATTTTGCAGTCAGTTGAGATTTTTTTTGTTAAAAAAATAAGTTATTTGATTACCTTTTAATACACAATATGTACATTGCCAAATAGGTATGTTTCTACAATATTTAACTAATTTCCCATTATTGAAATATTTTTAATTAAGGCGTTCAAATTAATATTTTCTTTTAAATACAAAATGATACTTCCCCTTCTAATACGAGGATGCTACCAATTGAAAACTGTGTTACAGATGAATTTGAACAGACTATGGACTTTGAAAAATAGAAATGTAGATAATAGAGCACTGACACATATGAAATTTCTGTAATATCACGTTTTATGGCACAATTCAACTTGTCTTCACTGTTTTATTTTTCATATAATTTTGAGAAAATATTCTTGTATTTTGAAGATCCACATAGTCTACTAGTACAATCAGATTTCCTTTCTTCCATACAAGACCCGACTCCATAGTTATTTCTTTAAACACTCATTTCACATTGTTCAAATTTCTTTCATCCAAATGCTAGGCTTCTCCTGTAAATAATAAAATGACATTGAGTTTTTCAAATGTAAATTTGCCAAAAGTTGAATCGTTTAGATCATTTTTGTATTGATATAATAAATATTTGCAAATTCACATTTATCTAAAGAATTGAAAGAAAAAAATTAATACTATATCTTTTTCAAAATTACTGATGTTTATTATTATTATGTCTTAACATGTTCAAAGCAAAACAACTTAATAAATTATTGTAGACAAGGCAGCTTACTCTATAAATATCCCACATACAGGGTATTACAACTGAGAATTCTTTCTTCCTCTTCGTAATATTTTTACTTCTCTCAATCTTTACAATTTCTCCTCCTTAGCACATTCATGAAGGCTTTCCATCAAATTCACGACGCATCGGATGAAATCCAGCAAAATATAATATCTAACAATAATTTCCAAAAAAACCACAATTGAATTTCGCTTCAGAACAAAAACTTCAAATACGTTACGCGCTAGCACCGACTCTCTCGTGGCGCTCCACACAGCTTTTGCCGCATGTTGCAGGGGGAATTGAGTAAGGTTGACCTCTCTCCTCTCTTTATCAAGCATGCCAATATCCAGCGAAAAAAAGACCTATGGACCTCGTAGTCTGTAATCTACCATTGCGTCGGGAATGAATTTAGGTCGACTCCTACTGCGGTTCAACTTAAATCTTAAACCAAAATCCCTAAGACCAATTAAGGAAAGTACTGGTGGGTGATTTACACAATGTTGTATGGAAGGCGAGGTAGTTGGCGAATGTCCTTTAGTATGTCTCTGGCAAATCGGGCACGGCGCGTTCGACGAATGCTTCTGACATGAACACATCAGCGCTGCGATTCGCAACAACAACTCTCTCTCGCTTCTCATCGTTATCGCGCTCCAACATAAACTACCCTTGCAGCGTGCATCGTGAATCTATTTGGACGCTTGTAGAGGATTCCCCACCACAGAAAGAGAGAGGATTGTTTTTTCGTAACAGACAAGAACGCCGAAAACCGGGAGACAAAGCTGGGGTCTTCCGCCTATTTGAAACCTTTCACTTTTATAACAAGCGGAGGCGTGGCGTGAGTAGAATGTCACGTGGGCCTCGCCTATATAAACAGAGTGTACAGAGCCCAGGGGTGGTTCTGGAGACAGTTTGGAGAACCTCGAGCGATGTGCACAAACTTGGCGCCCACGAGGTTGCAATTGCGAGCCCGCTCGCAGGCAGTCACTAGTTGACGAAGCCGCGAGGACTTTATTGTCCTTGGTGACTCTCGGTCACGGGAGAGCAGCTGGTGGCGTGCTCGACGCGTGGACGTGTTGTAGTGCCACGATTCACGCCATTCTCAATCGATAGACGATCTGCGATCGAGGCAAACCGCCGTTGGGCGCCAGAACGCGACTTTGTGTCCAGCTACATCGGTCACGGAAGCTAGCTTTCGCGCGCCGCTTCAGCATAGGAGTGGCGAATGCCATAATCGAACCATCTTCAATCGGGTTTGGATCGCTCCCGCGATCAGGGGATAGTAGGTCTATCAGAGCTAGGGTGTATGTAGGAAATTAAGTGTATATATTTGTTTTGTTTTCTTTGTTAATAAATATATTTGTTATATGCAAGCTCTGTGTCTGTGGTCTCTGTGAGTATCCATGAGGTCACATTGCAAATAGGTATGTTTTACCATATTTACTAATTTCCCAATTTATTGACATATTTTTAAATTAAGGCTTGAAATGTCATTAGTGGAAGTTAGAAATTGTAGAATTGATTGTTGCAGTATTCTCTTATCTCTACTTAAATTGAGGCTGTAGGTAATTCAGGTTCTGTACATTTTTGAATCAATTTTTTTCATGGTACTTTTGGCACGGGTGATGAAAATTTGTTTATATTTTTGTGTGCATTTTTGAACCAATTTTTTTCATGGTTCTTTTGGCACGGGCGATGAAAATTTGTTTATTGATACAGATAATCACGGATATTGTGGAATTCCAAATGCGTATTCCATCATGATCATGTATTTGATGGTTACTCCAATACATTATGTTAATTTTGCGTGTGTCGTGGACTTATGCTATACTGTTTATTCATATTTCACATCCATGAAATGTATATAAATGTATAATCAATTGAAATCAATGCAATTAATGGACATTCAAAATAAACAATTTGATCACTGGTAAAAAGACAAAGTATGGAGACTGCCCGGCGGAGTAGGTAGATGTCGTCGGGAGTGTATTGCCCCCGGTCGCAGGTGCGGAGCACACAACAATGTTTCCCTCTGAACTATGCGAATCCTCTCAAATACAAATTCAGAAGTTGCGAAATCCTGTAGAGAATACGCAATTATGAAAGATTCGCCAATTTACTTTTGAAGTGCTTTTGCACTTCCTCTAAAATTCTCACTGAGAATTCCAGTCTATCACCCCAGTGATTTCAACCAAGTGCTCTCAGAGGCGCACTCGCTAATGGCCAAGGCCTCTCCCCGCGAATAGCTCCCACCCCAGAGAAGTTTCTCAACCAAGTGCCTTCGGAGGCGCACTCGCCTCTCCACGCGACTGGCTCCCACCCCAGAGAAGTCTCTCTCTCTCTCAAAAAATGTCATTTTATTTCTCCTAAACGCACGAAGTTGTCTTTTATCCCCACCCTTTCTCATATGTTCTTATTCCCTACGACGGTCGCGTCGCTATTGGCTAAAGGTGATGGGGTTGTACACTAAATTTGGCCAATAAGCTCCGGCGGAGTATAGGCATTTTCCATTCTCTGTTTCTCTCGGAGCATGGTGTCCTTCTCTACCGTCTCGGAAGTAGGCCACGTCTTTGAAGGGGCTTCCCGGCTGCTGAATTATTGCTTTGGGTTTCCCCGATCACGATGACAGGCGTTTCGAAAGTATTCCAGATGGGGCTGCAGCGGGCGCCTGACAATTTACTCTTTCTTCGGCCGTTGAGTGGGGTGTCATGAACATCCGAAATGGGTCAGGGAATCGTGGCTGTTGCAAGAAGGGGGACTGCGCGCGTGACACCGTATGTTATTCTTCAGTAAAAAAATTCTTAAATCTATTTTACTCAATTTAATTTATCTTAATAATTCTGTACCGCTCCAATATGTATTATTGAAGTATATATATACCTACCCTAATAACAATCAAACAGCAAAATGTAAAAGCTTTTGAGGCAGTTCGTGTAATTTATTGTGAAATTAAATTCTCACAAAATGCGTCATTTTTATGAAATTTCCTGGTTTTTCGTTGTCTGGTCGAAGGTAAATATAAAGATTGTTGTTGGATCAAAAATAAATAATGAATATACTATTAATAACAAGTAGCATAACCCATTCCTATCGGCATTCATTCGTAAATCCGTCAACAATCAGTAACGTGTTACATCAATAAAGATGCTTAAACAAGGCAACAAGAATGGTTGGCTCCTTCAACCTGCAGTGCTCTACGCGCCGACTCTGAAGGCCTGCTCATTCTACCACTATCGCCCGGATACGTTATGACGATATGGCTAGACCCTACAACATGTGGTGCTCGCTAACGCCGAGTAGGTAGCCTGCTCCATGAAGGTTCGGCAACTCCTTGTTGCGCACTTCTAACCATGTGCATTCAGTGGTGTGCAACAAAGCACCCTTCACAATGCAACTTTTCGTTCCAACAATCTCCGTCACGAAACAGTGGCAGTGAACCTTGTTGCGCCTATATTATCATGGATTGCCTTCTTAGAGTATCATGGATCAGGTATACTGCAACTGTTCTTTTTTCCGTGTAGTAGAATGTTCAAGAAGATCTTATCCTGTACATTACGGTGTCAGAAACGTTTCAGAATTTTAATTTTTAATACCCTAGATTGCTTTTTTAGGAGTTATTTAATGATATGTAGTACAAAAATTACCGTGTGTTGAGAGTTGCATTTAGCATAATTAAGTCTTTTCTCTTTTGTTTGAATGTTTCTGATATTTTAAAAATTATTCTGCTATTTGGGGCGGAGATGAATCCAACATATCATAGATGAGTAAAATTGGTTCAGCTCTTCTTGAGTTATAGATAGTAAATGGGGTAACACAACTTTGTGTGTGTTTAGTATATATGTATGTATATATATATACACATATAAATATTGTGACGTACCGGGGAAGCGGTACTTTCACGACCGACAAATAAATTATGCAAGGGACAGGTACATTTTCGTGAATGGGTCTCCACGACTTTGGCGCAGCATAGGAAGATAATCGTTATAAATTCTTTTGCACATCTAAATATTTTAATGATCAGAGAAGTCAATTTACAAATAGTATTTACAAATCGCAATGCGCAGGCCTTGGAAACAAGCGCACGGTCAACGCTACCTTGATGTTTTAAAAACCACCTGCTTCCTCTAGAGGCGACCGGGGCCGTCGTGGCAACGGCGGCGGTGTCTTTGGCAATCTTCGGTTCGCCCCGAAGTCCACTGCGCTGACCACAATTCCCTGCGCAACCACAATTCGCTGTGCAGACCACAATTCCCTGAGCAGACCACACTTCACTGCGCACACCAGGGTCCACTGCACTGCTGTTTTCTGCGATGCACACTTCACAGCTCAGCTTCCACTGCAGACTTCAGATTGCTGACTGCTGTTCACCCACTGCACCATTGTTCACCGCAATGCACACTTTACAGCATAGCTTCCACTCCAGACACACTGACGGACTTACTGCTTATTCACTGACATACACACACCGACTTACACAGACTGACTACTGGCTGACTTGACTGCTACTGCTTACTAACTTCTTACTGACTGACTGACTGACTCGCGGCATTTATACCGGCGCATTTATACCTGACTGGCGCTCGTCTCGACACACCTGGCACATTGTCCACCTTTCCCCGCGACTCGCGAATAGTCCGGAACCGTCCTGTTCGGTAAAGGGGAAGGGGCGCCGGCAGATGACGCAATCCGCGCGCATCTTAACACTAACATTCTTCACCTTCTCAGCTGGCGGCATGGTGCGGCTCGGAGTCGCCAAATGCGGGCGGGCTCAGAGTCAGCTCGAGGACACACGGGCGCCGGGAGGGCGTAATTCGGGCTTGAATGGGCCCGAGACGGCACTTTGGGGTGAACGCAAATTGACGCGTAGTCTACGCGGGTCTTAGGTTCTGTGAAAAATCGCACTCGGTGGCAAAGTTCAGCCCTACGAGCTGAAAATAATAATGTTCCTCACTCCACCGAGTCTGAGCTAAGAGCCACCTCCTTTCGTCTACAATTTCTCCCTAATAATGTTTTTCTCTACTCAGCTCCCGGCCGAGCTCGCCTCCGTTTCCCGCTCCCGAAAACGTCCCTGGACCCGCAGCTTTGCCCCCTCCTTCACGGGGAGATGTCTCAAGCCGAAACTATTTGCGTCGCAATTTTTTGTCACCCAATCGGGACGCACTGTTCCTGGAATTTTATAGGGCGATATCTCTCTCTCTCTCTCTCTCTCTCTCTCTCTCTCTCTAATTCTAGAAGCACATCTTGCAGCTGCCCGAACACGTGTTCAGGCGGCTTTGTTTTCGAAAACATAATTCTTTGGCGCCGTGATCGGCAGCCGGCGTGCTATAAACAATGCTTTCGGGAAGTGTTGTAGGGAGATTCCTTGGGCGGGCGCGTGGCGAATGCCCGGCGGGCGGGGTCTGTCTCCGGGCCCAGACGCGGGCGGTCATTGTTTCGTTAATTGCGCGGGGGCTCCCCGAAGGTGGGAGGTCTATCCTGCGGATCGGCAGCCGCCGAAGGGGTGTGCGACGGGCGAGCGCCAACCGGGCGGCTTGGCGTAAATAAGTTTGTTGCGGATGGCACCCTATTTGGCGGGCGGTCGGGGCAGCTGGCGACGGGGGCGCAGTGCGTTGAAAAGAACCCTTTGTGACAGCCCAGTCTTGCGATCTACTTTCTTTCCGTGGAGAAAACTATTTTAATATTAAATTAATATAATAAAATTTGGTGACTCCACTATAAATATACATAACTGAATTTGAAATAACTTCCTATGAACTTATTTATTATATACTTATATTTATTTATTTATTTATTTATTTATTTATTATTTATTTATATACGCCAAAAACAGTTGTGAAGTGCTATGGGGAAAAGTTAATTTGAAGTTACATTTATGTCCAGAAGCAAAACAAGGGGCCATCTCAGCATTTGCTGAGCATCTCAGCATCAGGGAAAGTGGACGAAAACCTGATCGAGATAGGGAACATTGACCCAGAAGCTGAAGTACAATACTTGTTACATGTTCTTTACAATTACACAATCCAAATGGTATAAAATACATTAAATGCGATTGTTAAAATTAATATTAATTTCCTTTTGGATGCTCGGTATAGTCTCTAATTGTATAGAAACAGTTAATATAATGGCTCTTACGAATTGTATTTTTCTGATAAATTGGCTATCAGAAGGCAATTACTTTAAAATTCATTAGTCTTGCTTTTAATTTCAAACAGGAGGTTAAATCATTAACACTCTTGTTGATAGCTCATCAACTTTAAATCTGAATATCCTTCCCATATGTCTCAACTCTATCCAAATTAACATGTTAAGATTTGCGCTTTGTCGCATAGATCTAGAGAGAGAATTTAGATTCTCTTCATTCGTCATCGCTGAATCTAAATCATTGCCAAATGAATAAAATCTGTCGTTCTCTTACAGGCATTTGGGATAGCATTTTATATGTCTTATGTTATATATTAACACAAAACACTGGATTGATGGACTTCTTGAAAAGAAATATGAAGAAGTTTGAAAGCGCGTCTATTAAACTATACAACATAAACTTAACTAACACCTATAACGCTCACATATACTATAAACAATATCTTTTATAATAGACACATCAGCAACAACTGTTGTTCCCGTTTGTTCAAAGCAACTTGAGTTGAGGACTGCGCAATATGCTTAGATTGATTGGGAGGCATTAATAGACATGTGACGAGTTTTATGCATCACATTCTGTTTTATCAGAGAGTCTGAAAAAAAGGCGAACATAATTGATAAGATGAATTAAACTTCTAAAGTATCATATAAGTATGTAAGTATAATTACATGGTACCTGTCAGGGTCGAAATATAGCGTTCTCTTACCAATTTCACATCATTCATGACTTTCTCTTTTTCGCTTCATCGTTCTCAGAGCGCTGGTCATAGAAAATGCATATAATTTGGCTTGCTGCTAACCACCAACTTTCAATCCCTAATACGCGGTATTCTTTAGTTCTCGTCACTGTCGCTTTTAAAAACAGTTGCAGCTATCTGATTTTCAAACATTATGCAGACGCTCGGTCTCGCGTCGATGGAAAAAAGAGCTATCTCGAAGAATCGATACGCGGTATTCTTCGTCGCGGAGCAGCCAGGAGGTGGTACAACTATTGGGAGTTTCGAAGCATTTGAAGACGATTTCAAGAGCTTTGTGCAAAAATGATATTTTGCCGGTTTCGTGCGGTTTTTTTGAAAAGCAAAATTAAAGAGGACGTGAGTTTGAATTATAACTTTCTTGCTTAACTGTTTTCAACGCAGCAGACGAAATGATTGATCGAAGCGTGCGCCATATTTCGCATTATTTGGCGTGCCCATGTAGCAAAATGCAGAAACTGTTTTCGTTTAAACGTTTAAAAGTAAAATAAATACGTAGCTTTTTATTTTTTTCATCGTGTTTAAGAATTTCTTAAAGGAGTTTAGGTGTAAAAAATCGTCATAATAAATAGTACATGCGAATTAACAATATCACGAGAATACCGTGCTGTTGTAACACTAGTTAATTGAGCAAAACACGCTTTAAAATTCTGCAATGGTCACACTTTATTATTCTTTCTGAATTGTCCGAAAGTAATTCGGAGTAAATAAAAGTCACCAAAAATATACGATTCTTTTTTATACCGAACATAGTTATATTAGCAGTACACCTAGGCTGAACCTTAAAAAGGCGGAAACTTGCAATAATCCGGAAGGGCTATTATCTAAATGCAGGTATATTTGTTCAGTGAAACCTGTGTTAATGCATAATCGGCAAGGATTGTTTTGATCGATGTTTTGTTTGATTGATACAGTGGATTCGTTGCGGTTAAGGTAAGGTCCTTAGTCCAGTAAGTGTAGTGTATTGTTTCTTTTCATCCGAAGTGTCGAGATTTAAAGCTGCATACGATCCAGCGCCGGACACCTGTTCGCCCGCGTCCCCGGGCCTGTGTGGCAGTGTAGTACATGTTAGTGTAAATGTTGAATAGGACGCAGGAAAGCATGGAAAGTATTCGCGCTGGGCCATTTTATGGGTAACTGAGTCTGGTATTGTCGCAGAAACACGGAAAACTACGATCAGTGCACGCGGCGCTAAATTCTCCTCCCGATGAGGCGATCGCACTTATTTAGCTGATATGTCGAAAAACCCTGCACCGGGTGACCGTTGTTTCGAACCTACCATTCCGTGCGTCCAAGGCAACATTACGCACATAGTCAATGCATTTAGGGAAGAGCAAGCAGGTACCGCAGTTTCATCGGGTTCTCCTGTTTTTCTCCATTACAAATATCTTACATCACAATTTAAAATCAAAACTCATTATAATAATGTGTTAAATCAATATGTCTCAAGCCAAGAACCAAGAGTATGAACACATCATCTTATTGAAGAATTACTTAGTTTTAATACTAAGACAGTCAACTCCCTCTCGGTGTACTAAAGTTCTAAGCTTACAGTTCCAACATCCAACTGCATACCTGAGAAGTGGTGCAGTTACACTGTTGTCACGATCGAAATAATAATCTTACATACAACATTTTCGATCAAGCATTGACCCAACTTTTAATCAAATATGGTCGGAAAATAACAATTGTAATCAAAATATATTTATTTCATCAACACTTAAGCATATAGTCATCACGTGAACAGCAGAGTAGTTTTCCTATTCTAGTAATTCTGATCAACTTACAAGCTAAAGTTATAAGGGTTAAATTCCTTAAATCCAATCCATAATTTTGTAGTTAATTAAAATTCAAGCGATATCAATCTATCATGCTTCATTGAAATAGCAAATTGAAAATCGAAATCATTGTACTAGCTGTTATTTTGCTGGGATTCTGTTTTACAAGGTAAAGACAATGAAGAAAAACTTTTCATTACTGAACGTACTATTCCTCAAGATTGACAATATAAGAGTTGTTAACTAATTTTTTCATCCTATTTTGAAACAGATTTTTTAATTAAAACAAATAGTCAGTGTGTGTTAACTAAAACATTATTATACTTGGTTTTCATATAGGTCAATTTAAGAATAACTTAACTATTTTTAAGCATTTAAGAAATTTAATCAAGCATTTGATTGAGAAGAAATAACATATAAAGCTTTTGCTATTTTCGAATTTGAAACCATAAAGTATTTTCAAAATGTGTCAATTAATCGTGGGGAAACATGCGTGTTATTGAAAATCGGATTCTCTTTAATTTTTATTGCTCGATGTTTTCTATAATATTGACCTTATTGACACAAATAAATGTGTTTATCAAGCAATATTTTTCAATTTATGTAATTTCGCACTCCAATTGTATATAATAAATATCACTCCTCCACTCCATGAATATCCAGGATATCTCTTAGTGGAAACTGTTGGAGAGTCGCGGAAGTACCAAGACAGCTGCAGTACAGTTGAAGGTTTTGCGCGCGTTTCAAACAACGCTGTGGCACTACGGGAATCTTAGAGCATTCCGGGATGGGGCTGCAGTCGCCTCAGAGCCGGGCGTGCTGGGTTTGGCGTCGTCGGGGCGGCGGGGCTGGCCGAGCGAAAGGTGGGGAGCAGCGAGAGCTTGGGAGGCGCCCGGGCAAGGCAGCGCCTGGGCGCGGGGGCTCGAGCGGCGTCCCAGTTTCACGCCGGCCGACGGCGCCGGCAGCCAGCGCCGCTCGCGACGCGCAGGTCAGGTGGCCGAGCGGGCGCAGGATAGTACGCCGCAGCAGCTGCCAAACAGAACACAAAAACCACGCGTTCGTTAATTCCATACTGCTTATGTAAGTCATTTTTTCGTTATCAGTTCGGTTTTATGACGCCACCAACAGGATAGAAAAGGCAGATCTTATGTACGATTTCATTACGGATTAACAGCAGGACTGTCTTATATGGGCTAGTCAGAGCCACTCAGTAATAATACCCCATAATATATGCCAATCGACAAGTCCTTAATTTTTAAAAGACTCTCTATATAATCCTTCTTCCTCTCGAAGAAAGTTATAAAGTCTACACATTTTAAAAACGTCAAATAATTGATACTTAAATATAAGGAGCCTTCGTTACCATATCTGCGTACAGTAATCCGTCCAAACATGTTGTTATGATGCAAGCCAAATAAATAAATATTGTGACCTATCCCAATTATGTAAGTACCCACAATATTAATACATTTTGACCATTTATATGCTTGTATGAATTGTATGTAATTCTATAATGACATAACTGTAAAAAATTTTTTTTGGTGTAAATTATAAATTGATTCTCGTGGTCGCTTATGACCCAGTCGTTGAAAAGCGCCTTTAAATAAATAAAATAAACATAAAATAAAAAAGCGTGAAAGACTCATATATTTTTTTAAATGCAAATGCTTAAATGAAAACATTTCTGTAATTGAATTCAGTGTATTCACTTTTTAAATAAACATACCAACGAAGTAAGATGCGTATTTTAGCAGTAAATTAAATTATTAGTTTATATTAACGCGAAAGAAAATGTAGCAATAATTATCGCCTTCTGCAATCACTGCGGCATTACAAGAATAGGTTACAATCAACAATGTCCCCTTAATCGTATGGGATACACATGTTGCCAATTAGCAGTGTTGGCAAGAAAATGAAAATGGATATAAAATATATAATATTATTATATTTATCAAAATCACTCGGTTATTACATGCATTACTTTCCATTGCCACAAAGTAATGCCACTAAGCAAAGCGAAATCACCTATTCGTATTCACATTTAACTCAATTAAAAAACGCAATTGAAAATAAGTTTTAAATAATTTCTGAAAACTTATTTTTAAAACGCAAACAAAAGCTCGAACAAGAAAGGAACAAAGAAATAATACACAAGTTCTATCTTACGCAGCAACCTACTGTTTCAAAATTCTTCTAAAATTACGTTCACGAAGCACAGAAAATGTAGTTTTGTGAAAGGAGGTCTATATTTGACGCCAAATTGCTCCAAAAATACGTACATTTTCGTAAAATTGAACATTCAATATTATTTGACGATTTTTTTGATGAACACGTTTCATTAAGGAAATACTGTATTTTCATAAGGTAGAAATTATAATGAAGGTATTGAGGAAGACCTCGCAAAAATTTTGAATTTTTGCAATTTCGAAAAATCAGTTTTCAACGAAAATGAGACCTGCACCATTCTCTTTAGCCATCTAACAACAAAATATGTATCCAATCAAAATCAATGGCGCCATTTTTTTTAAATGTGCCAGAGGCATCATGTAAAGTACCCCCCAAATTTAAAATATCGGTTTTAATTCACAGAGCGCATCATCCGGATCGATCCAGAAATATCAATTTTGGAGAAAATCGCTGAACGGGTCAGTCCCTAGCGTTGTTCAGATGGTCAGACTGACGAACAGACGTTTAACCTTCAATCTACTTTTCGGTATCAAGGATTTACAAAACATGGATTCTGTCTACACCACGCACTAGAGGATTTTTTGTATATTTAGCAGCTTGATTAGTCAGCTTCCACATTTTCGTTACCAGAGTCCGGTAATTTTCTGCCAAACATTCGCCGTTTTTTCGCGTAGCATTACATAACTTTCTCTTCTTAAGAAGTAGTTTTTTAAGAGCGATAAATAAATATTAGATTTACTGGCGTTGTTAGATTACTGGTGTACTATACTGGACGTAAAAAATTATATTTTTTGCATTTGGGTCATAATGAAGCATTTTATAGCATCACCATGAGTGGGTTAATCAAACGTTAGTACACCTTGTGAGATAATTACGATGAATTTATTAGGGTATTTTAGCTGTACCCGCACGAGCGATGACTGCGATGACTGCACGAGCGGCCACTACGATTGCTGACCTATATTCAGCCTATAAAGGGCCAGAGGACCGTTTCTAGAGGCCTGCACGTGGTCCAGCCACGCTTGTCGAGGCCGCTTCGCGCTGGTTCTACAACTCGACCGCGGTCGTCTCGCTAAACGAGGCTTGACGGTTATGGTTTCACCTGCGGGTTGAGCTGCTTCTGCTGGCTCTCGCTGGCGCCGCCCACAAGAGCAGCAGGCAGTCGCGCTTTGGCCAAGAGCGACGTCTTATTTGCGTTGGAAGCGGCGGTGGCGGCGGCGGGGACTGCGGCAGCTGCTGAGATGCTCACGCATATCTGCAAGCAGACATACTCGTGCATGCGGCAAACCTGTAGCACTGACATGACAAGGAGCAGGAGGCAGTCAATAGGGAATCGGTCCCGAATGGTTTCTGGTGGAGACTTGTAAATGACCACCGGGACACAGTTTCACAGCGACGTTGTTAGCTTCAAGGTGGAGGCAGTGAGTACCGGCAGCATATAGATGGTTCTGACAGTTCAATACGCTGTTGCCACACATTACTATCCACATGTCAGTACCTAAGTAACCACAGATAAATTAAATGACATAACATTAACATTTACTGGCAGGCTAGGACACTTCTGGATATAATGTTCATAACCTTCGACAAAGCCCATCCTTATCGCCTCCGCGACTTCGTATGAGTCAGATAAGCAGCAACGTGGAACGCTGGCTGTACGAAAGTAACAAATCCACGCAAACTGATTGCTTCAGAGCAGGACACATCACGTGCCACAGCACGTGGCAAGAGAATTGTCAGAGTCGCTTATACGCTGCCGATACTGTAGGCAATGCTAAATTCCGTGTTCCGGAATCACCCGGTAACCCACAAGCTGGGCCCCTGGCGCGCCGACCTTAGGGAGTGATTGAGCGAAGTATTTTTTCGGAATGACCTCGATCCCACACATAAAAGACCAGATGCAGATCACAAACCATTCTGACAGGTCGCATAGGTGTCGGAAAGGGACGAAGGCATAGAGGTGGTCGCAGTGAGGAGTCGGAGAGGGGACCCCAAGTCGCCCCACAATGGGAAAAAAACAAAAAATCTGGCCAAAAGTCTGCAAATGCTTTGTTTTGTATGAAATTTTGAAACCTGGGGTTTTTGGGAGCTAGGGAAAATGATTACGTTCGAACTTTTAAAATTAAATATCAGCGAATGAAAGGGCGTTCTTATACTAAGTGAAATTGCTCTTAAACTGAGTTAGTATAAGCATTTAATAATATCTGGTTTTCTTGAAAAAAAGTATTATAGTACACCTATTTATAACTGAATAAACATACAAAGGCAGATATCAACTGTCTATTCACTATCAGTATATGATTTACTGTATGATTTTTATGATTTAATATATTTTCCCGGTGTTTTGAATGAAGACAAGTAATTCGATATTACACTACGTTAATTTATCTTTATAATTTTCCCAATACGATTGATTGATGTATAATTATATTATTTAAAATCTTGGACAATATTGAACAGATAATAAATATATTAAAAAAGAAGTCGAACGCCGTTACAACAATTAAGCGGATTAAAATTTAATCCCAGACACACAATGACCACTGAATGTTTATTATCCTTTGCATTAATGTCAATAAAAACAATTTGTGACTGAAAAAATAAAATAACAATAATAATACGTTTTATTGTTTTAATGGAAGTATTTGTGCATGTGGAAACATAGCGAAACGCTGCTGTAGGAGCGTCTGTTATTTTGACAGCTCCCACGTACTGGCTCTTTGATGTACTAGATAGAATGGATAATAGAAAAATATTCCACTCGTCCAAAAATACTCAACTTCCACTTCTTATTCTGTTTCATTATTTATGAAAAGTCGTGAGGGTAAAGGCACCCTTCTCAATATTGCAAGAGGAATTAGCAATGGAAAACTATGTAGTCATCAAAGTGATGGATCTCATCCTTCCAGTGTGAAGATATTTGATTATCAAACTTAGATTAGCAGCAGTAAGCAGATAAATTTTCTTAATTTCGTAGAACAACAGCTTAATACAAAAGTTTATACCAAAATTAAAGTGGAATATTGCGGAATCTGCAACTTTCAGTTTATATGAAAAAATAATTGCAATTTGTTTACAAAATTGTACGGTAGTTATGAGGATCAATTATAATAAGAATAAATAAAAATTATGTTTACTATTATAAATTATGTTAATTAATGCCTTATGGCATATAAATCACCTACATACTTCCTGAAATATCTTCCATTTTTCAAAACTTAATTTGGATCAATAATGTAGCTGCTCAAATGCTCCAAAAAGGTATTACACAAACTGACTCGCACACGGCACACGTCTATATCGAAAGAAGTGGAACTTCAGATCGACTGTGTGGCGAAGACAGACAAAGCACGACCTTCTGATCACAGCCATTCAACGCAAGGATTCTTCCTCTTTAAATACGTACAAAGAAAAATCTCCTTACTCACAATTTTTTGCATGACTCTTGGCCAGCTTTTTGCGTCTTTTCCCACAGTGCGCCCGGATCTTAGTTCGGGTTGTTGGGCTCTTGGCTTCGTCGTGGCAAATGCTCGATACTCTGGGCAAAAAGGATGGGCTTTTCCCGGGGCATGAAGAGGCGCATTGATTCGACTCCGACACCGCGCTGGAAAGCCTGTAGCTCTATGCTGGCGGGGCGGCTCGACCCAGGCATTGAATGGGAAGGCTACCGAGAGGGTAAACTTCATTCTGATAATTGCTAAATCTACATATAATCTCAGATTTCTTTCCTGGAAGAAAAGATGGCACCGTAATTCCCCCGGATTTCTGTCGGTAACATGGAAACAATATGCTTTTTTCTTTACTAAATGTTAACCTAATTACAATATTATCTTTCACGGTTGATAAAGTTTAAATGAGCATAATCCCCCAAAGGTAACCTAATCCCGTAATTTAGCAACTTTAACCATTACGCAAATTAATTGCTTGACAAGTGTGAAGCAACGATGAAAAATGGAAAGAAATGGTAGTAAATAGATGTGACCTTGACACTGTAAAATGAGCACTACAAATTCATTTTGCATCATGATTTTATTACATGCAATTCCAGAATTTCACTACTTTCCTACTCAGGAGGTAAACGAAAACTGCTCTAAATGCTACTCTGTCCTCATTCCTACCGGTAGCGCTCTTTATTGTAAAACATTATCCGTAGGCATTAAAACAATAAATTATGCGTGTGATAGTATTCGTTGCTTGATTTGTCTGATTCAATTGTGACTTCATGTTCTTCAGGAACCATTTCGATTGAATGCTTTCAAACAAAACTCTACAGCAGACACTTTGTAGGAAATTTTTCTAGTTGCCTTAAATAATAAAACCATAAAATCATTCGTTCATTTTGTATCACAATCAATAAAGTATATTCAATTAAATTATAGATTTGGGACAAAAAATACATTCCGATACATGTGAATCTTGGCATAGACGTTTCATTCGGAAAGAACACACTTTTTCAACTCAAATAACAAGTTCAATTACCAACATCAAAGCCAACCCTGTATTGCTTATTGGCCACAGATCCCAAAGTTGCTAAAGTAATTCAGAAAAACAATTTAGATCTGCTCTGAACATCATGAAATTAAACACTCTGCGCACTGCGGTAGCCAACACACATCTATCGTTTTATGTTGGCAAGCGATTCTCCGGTCTAACTCTTAAAATAACTTCCAGTCCTCCTACATATGAAATGCGTGCAAACGAGACACCAATATACAAAAAAGTTCAACAATACATGCAATAAGATAAATTCCAAAATATTACATATGCCTGAGATAGTATCCAACCATCCCCACGTTTCTATAAACATTTTCCATAAACAGTTCCACCTCAAATGGATTGCCTGCTTCATCTTTCTACATATTGGAGACACAAACGTACACCCAAGACGGAGTCTTTTACTTTTCTCAGTATTCAATGTCAAATACTCTTTGTATCATAGTTCTGGTATGAATATATCACAGAGCAAGAATCTGATGGGCTGACCATCGCTATTAAACTATAAATAATGTTATATGGATATTTTTTTAAACTATTTACTGCTTAATCCCTTTCGAGTGCCGAATCTAGGTTGGCAAAGTTGCTCTTACCCAGCGACGGCGGGCGCAAAAAGAGGGCGGCCGGCGGCCGGCGGCTCCTGCGGGAGGCGATGGCTCGGGACGCGCGGGCGGCGGCGCTCCAGGGGACGGGCGCGCGGGAGCCCGCGCGCCGCTTCATATGCGCCCGCCCGCCCGCCAGCAGGGGGAAAGCCCCGCGGCCGAACCCTCTTCCGGCGGTGCCCGCCGCCGCCGCGGCTTCCTGTCGACACGGGCACCGATTCGCCCTCGGGGTGGGCGGCAAAACTACTACTACTTACTACTACTATTACTACTACTACTACTAACTTACTACTTACTACTCTACCTACTACTCCTACTATACTACTACTACTATTACTATGCTGACTGCCTACTAGCTACTACTACATCACTACTATATACCTCTACTACTTACCTCTCTACTGACTACATTACTTTTATTTATTGTTTTCTTATTTTATTTTATTTTATTTATTTTATTTGTATTTCGTATTTTATTTTATTTTATTTCTATTCTTATTTGTTATTTTATTTTATTTTATTTTATTTTATTTTATTTATTTATTTTATTCTTATTTTATTTTATTTTTTTATATTTATTATTTTATTTATTTTATTTTATTTATTTTATTTATTTTATTTTATTTTCATTTATTTTATTTTTATTTTATTTTATTATTTATGGTATTTATATTTTGCGCCGTAGTCGGGACACGTGCTAATCCGAACAACGAGCCATGTGAACCGCCCTTCCTACTGCCCTCGTACACCGCCTTTTCGGCGC
>BOPP01000138.1:812837-827782 GCA_017312745.1 Gryllus bimaculatus
AATAATTAATAATAATAATAATAATAATAATAATAATAATAATAATAATAATAATAATATGAGCAATTATAAAACAACAGTATTCGTTTGGCTGAGTGGTGAACTGTTTCCTACCTAAACTTCAGGCAGAAGAATCGAATCCGGTGGATTGCATTGCTTATCCGTGATTATTTCTTGTAAAATTAACTGCATTACTCTCTCCTTTGCGTGATTAAATATTTAGTGGAAATGGCCACACACACCAGGGATAACCCATCTTTATCCCTGACGGTATTATTCCCCTCGCAAGAAAAGATCAGAGTCAAATTTTTGGGTCCTTTGATACCGAAAAATCAGTTGACGCAAAACGTCCGTCTGCCCGTCCGTCCGTCTGTTTGTTCTGTCTATAAACACTACTAGCGCCTAAACCATACGCAGGATTTTCCCCAAATTGAAGAAACCCCTTGCTTTGTCTTGAATTGAAGCTTTGAGATTTTGAAAAACATTCTTTAAAATTTGGGGATACTTGAAGCTATCTGTACGATATGAAGTACTACATGAAGCCATACCGAATTTTCAATTATTTTTTTTAAAGAGGTCCACTTTTTTTCTTTAAATTTCGTGTACGAATAGAATAACATACTAAAAGAGGCATAGGTCCGGTTTTCACGTATAACTTCAAATTTTTGAAAATTTCAAAAGCATGATTTTTTTCAGCGTCTTCCTGCAACTACAAAATGAAATGTCAAATCTTTTTCATTCAAATTAAATACGATGTCCTTTCATTGTCATATAAAGCTTTTTGAAACTTTTAGTAGTTTTCGTGCAATATTGTGTGTAATATTTACAATTTAAAAAATTACAAAAAAAAACAAACAAAAAACGGTTTGGTCAAAAATCGCTCTAAATGTTTTTTTTAACTATTGGTAGTGCTAAATGTACTCGATGAGATGACATAAACGCCATATTACTCTATACTTTTTTTCAACTATTACAAAATTGTAATTTTTTGACGTGTTACGTAAAGTTTATATTAGTGACCTTTCGTTCAAATTATTATATTTATGAGTACATGTGCTTTCAATAATGTCATATAAAGTTCATTGAAAACTCAACCACTTTCTCTCGAAACGTTCTCAAACTTTTGCATTTTCAGAAACGCTCAAACGCCATTTTCTCAAAAAAAGGCTTCAAACTTTTCGAAAGGATAGTGCTAATTGCACTGTTTTTTATGACATATATTTTAGTTCATTTTTTTCTAAAATTATATAAAGGTAATATTTTGGACGATCTCTCGCGCTGTTAAGATGAATATTTCCAAAAATTAGTAAACACTATTGTATTTGCGAGTTAATGTGTGTTAAATTACTTCTAATAAAGTTTTTCGGAAACTCAAAACGTTTCTGGAAAAAAGAGCTTCAAATTTCGAATTTACAGTAGGGCTGAAATGCTATTTACTTAAAAACGGCTCCAAACGTTTCAAAGAAAATTGCCATTTAGGGCGCGGTTTTCCTGTTCTTTAATAATCTTAAATTAGTATTTCCGTTCTACTCTTAGGAAACAGTAAAATTGAGAAAACTTTAAAAAAATGTACTGTGGGTGGCGATGGATGGTAGCTGACAAGGGTATGTAGCAAGTCCAAATAGCTTGCCGAGGCCAAAGAAATAGAAAACTAATACGGGAAGGTCTGTACCATTAGTAGTACCACTAGTTTTTGACCCAGGGCCCCTCAGTAAACGTTATGCTGACAAGTCCGATTTCCGCTGCAGATTACAATACTTTCTCTTCAGTTTTTAGTAAAAAAAACATACTAAGGCGGGAATGTAAAGTGTTGAGTCGGGGTACACAAAGCAAAGCGATGGTTCGAGACATTTTAATTTTTAGCTCTGAAAACAGGATTTCTAAACTCGTGAGTTCTGTTTTTATTCGTTTCAAATGTTATTCAGTTATTAGAATACCATAATTTTTATAAGATTTCATCTGTAATCATTTTACGGTTTGGAGTCATGATTACGCTTTGAGATCGTTCCACTTCTACGTAGGTAAATGATTAATGCGTAATTTCATTCCGGCCGTTCTTTTAGTTACAGACTAGATAGATTGTTATTAATATTTTTTATGTTGACCTTCAAAAAAACTTAGCAAATTTTTCTAATTCCATTTTTCCGCTGAAAATATGTAGTGTACATTCAATGTGGCACGAAATTATTTTTGGAAATTAATGAATGTTTAAATTGGAAAGCTATTCTGAACAATGCATCATGTTGTGAAATACGGGAAATGTCTGATATATTCCGGCTGTTGTTGGGTGTGCTATCCCCGGTTATGTGTCTAGATGAGGGACAGTAGACAGGGGGTTCGCGTAATTTAAATACGCGTGACTTCCGTGTCTTCTAAAATACTAGTGAATGAAATATTTCTAAACATACTGTTTTTGTTTCCACATGTTTTTTCTTTCTCGAATGCGTACGTACAGAGAGACAGAGAGAGAGTTATATACGTAGTGTAATGATTTATTTTAATTTAAGAATTATTTTCATTATTACAAATATCAAATACTATAAATGTATTTTTTCTACATCTCTCACATCATTAATATTTATATTACGGGTGTTTTTGTACATTTTTGTATTTATAAATAAAAGTTTTTCAATGGTTTCTTATTAAGATTCTTCAAAAGCCCAAAATTCAACACTTTCAGAAACGCTCAAACATTTTTCTAGAACATTATTATACATTTTAAAATGAAGGTGAGAGTATAGAACAGGTTTTACTCTTCTACGACATTCTTAAAGTCAGTTTCAATTCTATCATTGGGAGGTCAAAAAATAGAGAAAATCTGAAAATGTCTTTTAGGCGCCAAACGTCGGCGGGGCAAAACCTAAAAACTAGCCAAGGCTAGTAAAACAAGAAAATTAACTATACGATAAATTATGTGTTATTCAGTACCAGCACTAGTTACTTTTTCGTGTGTGTTTTAATGTTCGCGAGAGCCAAAAAAATGGTACAGCCAATGCGTAATGAAATAAAAAGATCTGGAACCAATTTGAACACGGCACTCCGGTCCGCAACGACTATATAAGACAACCAGAGTGTGGCACAGTTGTTAGATCGGTTGCAGCTGCTGCAATGACAGGTCATCTCGATTGAAGTGAATTTGAACGTGGAGTTATAGTCGGCACAAGAGAGATGGGGCATAGAGAACGCGATGAAATTTGGATTTTCCCGTATGACCATTTCACGACTACCGTGAATATTGGGAATCCGGTAAAACATCAAACCTTTGGCATCGCTGTGGTCGCAAAAATATCGTGCAAGAACGGGACCGACGACAACTAAGGAGAATCATTACACGTGACAGAAGTGCAATGTGTCGCAAATTGTTGCAGATTTCAATGCTGGGACATCAACAAGTGCGGCCCATTCAACGAGATGTCGGCATGGGGTTTCGGAGCCGAAGGCCTTTTCGGCCACGACGACTGCACGACACAAAGCTTTGTGCCTCGCCTGGGCCCGTCAACATCGACATTGGACTGTTGATGACTGGAAACATGTTGCCTGGACTGACGAGTCTCGTTTCACATTGTTTCAAGCGAATGGGTGTGTAAGAAAATGGCGACAACCGCATGAATTGATTGTCGATTGATCCATAGACCCTGATTATCAACAGGGGATTGTTCCAGCTGGGAGCCCTGATACGTCTAGACACGGCTCTGACAGGTGACACGTACGTAAGCAATCACTGCACTGCATTGTCAGATCACCTGTACCCATTCTTGTCCATTGTGCGTCCCGAAAGACTTCACAATTCGACAGCCCTCACGTGCAGAATTACTACAGAGTAAAAACGGCTTCAATCTTTTTCATTAAACTTATAGTATGGTTAGAACTAAATGAATTGAATTATATAGGCATTTTGATGTGTTCTCTTAATTTTTCAATAATTAAACAAATGTAAGTTTTTCAAAGAATCTCATGCTGTAAAAATGTTTCATGTTTTCTGTACCCAGCATTGAATTAGTTATTTCCGTTGCCTTTAAGGGAGAAACCTCGGAAGCGGCTGACCAGCGCAGCCGGCTCTGAATTGGCCACGGACTAAGTTCGATGCGACTGATTCGGCCTTGTTGTCGAGCTACGTCGGAAATTCTGCCCCAGCGGGACGGGACCTGCATACTGCGGCCTGCAGTGATGTCAGTACGTCTGAGCCAGGCAGTGGGTTGAAAAAGACGTATTGTTTTTACAATGAAGTGCCTCCCTGTTAAAAGGTCATTGTTCTGTCCCCCCAAATTGCGGGAGGACTTGGCTTGGTTAGTGGGGGCGATCCGCGGGGACGGACAGGGGGCGCGGGAGTGCTGTGCGGGCTGCGGTTATGGCATCCCTCTACACCCGCGGGCCCTGGCTCGTGGTGAAAGTAATCTTGCGGTAACTTCATTCTACAGTCACAATTACACATAAAAGAATGTAGGGGGCTAGGTTACATTCATCCTACTGCAAGACGTTAAACTGTTGCATTAAGTGTTGCAATTCGATTACAGTTGGATTCTGAGAAGATTTTGTTAGCGTTTTACATAGAGCAAGCCGTTAAGAGATCTAGTGGGCACGACGAATTTTTATTTACCCTCTTCAGGAATATTTCTCATAAGCCATGTTATGGTATTGCTTGTGATAAAGCTTTAGACCGGATAGTTATCAATCAACTCTCTTACGTACCTAACCTTATATGTTATAAACATTACATGTAAAAATAAAAACAATTATTAAGTACATGAAAATATATTTCTCTCCGTTTAAAACAGGCTCTGAAAGTGTCATATTTCGGAAGACTAGACAATTATATTTTTAGAAGATAGTTGTGTGAAGAATCTCACGTTTCGGTCAACTTAGAAAGTTAAAAAAAATTGATTTGATTCTTTGTGCAACGTGGTTAAAGTCCAGTTTGAAAATTATGTTTTTAATTTCACGAAAGAAATGAAAGCTTTTCCGAAAGATGAATGCTTCAACAAATTTTTTTATTTTAAACAATATTCTTATTTTTACTTTCTTCGCAAACGAACATACATCATGTACGATTATCGGATAATCAACAATACTTTAATATGTAAAACATTTAAATCCCCAAAGCCAACTGACTAGTAACAATTGGGAGTAAAATAAGATCGTTTTATTATATTGGACCAAGAATCAGAACAAGTGTTCTATAATAAATATTACGAGCGCACACCCAATTAAAGATAGGTGGTGTGTGGGGCATTCGATAAGTAACTTGTATTACGATATGAAAAAAATGATCTGAGTTCTAAACTACCTTTTTTTCGCATAATTCCTGCAAGTTCAGCCCACTTGACACCAAGTTTTCCCGAAGTTTCAGGATCCTTCGTCTAGTGATTTTTCTTCAAGATCCTGCAATAGTTTGACATTATTGGATGCTTTCAATTGCTGAACAATTTTTGTCGAACAGGAAAGCTTTTAATTTTTGGGACAAAGAAAGTTCAAGAGGGCCAACTCATGTGAATAGGGAGGATCTGAAGCAGTTGGAAACGACGTTCAAGTACTTTATACTGGAGCGCTATGGCTTGAATGTGGCTGGGGCGTTGTCGTGATGGAACAACACTTTTTTTTGCATTTCGGACTTTTGATAATTGGCGTGATTTTAAGTAAAGAAAAGAGGCAATTTTTAATTTTGTTTAGACGAATTTTCCTCATACACGGCTCCATTGTTTTTTTTATCCGTTCGGCTCTTCGGCCTTTCGGGGGTTACTAATTACAAAATACATTTAGTACACTTACTTGAGCTTATGATTCAATCTATCTAGTTTCTGTTATACCTTTATTTAAATACCTTTAATACAAAAAATATAAAAAATATTAAAAAAATACATCGAGTAAAACTACCAAAATCGTGAATTATATATATATATATATATATATATATATATATATACCGTTATTACAATCACATATAATGTTTATAATCTTATTACCAGCAATTCTTAGCAGCTTGAAGCGATCTTTTGGAAAGCGTGACAATATTCTGTGCCTAAGTTGTACGGCCAAGGTTGAAAGTTCTCTTGCTAGGACAAGCTTCAAGCCTTAAATACAATTTTTTTGATAGTTTATTTATGTACTGTTTAATGCTACTAATGTTTAATTCTCTTTGGATTTATGCATTAGGACCAGGGAGTTTTGGTAAGCAGTCTTAGAAATTTGTTTTGGATTATTTCATATTTATTGATATTCGTGTTTGCACCGTCGCCCCATACTGAGCAGGCATAGGTGAGCGACGGGCGAATTATAGTTTTAAAAATTGTTACTCCGTTTTCTATTCTTAATGCAGTTCTTATTTATTAATGGGTTAAGTTTGACCATTTTTGCATAGGTTTTGTTAGCAATATCAACTATGTGGTTTTTCCATGTCAGTCTCCTATCTAATTTAACTCCTATATATTTGACGGGTTGGTTATTATTTAGCCAGAGAACAGGATTGTTATAAAAGGAGGGTTTATGAATATTTTAAGCGAGAAAATTTTATCTTGTGATTTTGTGGGTTTATCTGGATTCTCTATTTATCCGCCATTTAATTAAGATATTTAAATAATTTTGTAGGTATTCCAGTGCAACAATCAGTTCTTCGTGTTGTGAGAGGATGATAGTGTCGTCTGCAAACAAGGCTATTTCAGTATTCATTAATTCCGGAAAATCGGCGAAGTAAATTTTGAATAAAGTTGGTGATAATTGGGAACCTTGTGGAACTCCAGCTGAGATTCTGTATTTATCCAACGTGGTGTCACGTATTTCAATATTAAATGATCTGTCTACAACGAAACTTTCAATTATATCTTGAAGACACTTAGGAATGCCTAGATGGCAGAATTTGTATTCCAGTCCTGTGTGCCAGACAAGGTCGAACGCTTTAGTATCATCTAAAAACAGAGCTGCCGTGTACTTCTTTCGTATAAAACCCCTTCGCAAACAAATCCGTAACTCTTAAAATTTGGTGATCAGTCGAGTGATTTGCTCTAAAGCTGGGCATCGGGTATGACGATCGTAGCATATGAGAATTTATTTATCCTATCGAAAATCAGTCTATCAAACACTTTAGCTAATAAAGGTAATAGGCTAATTGGCCTATTGTAGTTGTCTAGTTGTTGTGGACATTTATTTGGTTTGTTTATTGGAAAAATTATTTCGTTTTTCCAATTGTTTGGGTAATAACATAGTGTTAAAGCAGCGTTTAGCATTGCTTTTATTGATGCAAATGTAGACTTTAGTAATTATTTTAATATTTGACTAGTTATTAGATCGTGTCCAACCGCTTTTCTTTTTTTGAGTCCGTTTATTGTGCGTTTAAGTTCTCCAGGGATATGAATTTTGTTCTTAAATCCACCGAGTATATAGGTTGCTTCACGCTGTTGACAATTTCCTCATTAAACATATAGTTTGCTATTGGGTTGGATTTAATGATATTTGAAAATTAATCAGCAAACGCCTCCGCATTTCTTCTTCTGTATAGAGGATGCTAGTGCCCGCTTTTAATGGTGGTATTCTAGATTGTTCTCTGGTAACCTTTTTGATAATTGTCCTTAAAGGTGAGCCGGGGCTAATTTGCACTAAAAATTGCCTAAATGAACTATATCTGTGTTCATCGATTAGAAATTTTATTTTTTTTGTATAAGGAGTTCCATTTCCTTTTTAAGTGTGGTTTTCTATACAGGTGCCAGAGTCTTCTGATTCTGTGTTTGTCTTTTATCAAGTCCACAATGTGTTTTGGTACCCCGTGAGATGAATGTTTGTTAGATTGCAGTTGTGGACATTATTCTTTAATCGCGAGGATTAATGTTTCTATTAGATTTTTAATTTGTAGATCAATATCCGTTTCGTTTTTTTTTTTCGATCTTTAGGGAACGAACGCGTGACTATTTTTAGTCTAAAGCGATCCCAGTTTATTTTACCATTTATTTATTTATTCGTTTATTAGTTCTTATATTGTTTACTTTGGCAATATTCTGAAATGATATTATTATGGGTTTATGATCCGAATCGAGATCAGGTATTACCGAGTGAAAACGGTGTAATTTATGTTTCTGGTTAGACTTATGTCAATGTACGGGGCGCCATTATTATTAAATGGATACCATGAGGGTGCAGAGGGGCATGGATTAATATATTATAATTGTGAGTGAACTGTAAAAATTTACGACCTGGTTCTCTTATAATTGTGCAGTTCCATGCGTTATTTTTACTATTTAAGTCGCCCATTACAATGCTTTTCTTATCATATTGTGCGCACTGTTATTATTGCAGATAAATATTTTATCCAAGGTCTTCTCTGGGAATTTATTATTAAGTGACTTGTAGGCAGATACTATTATTAATTCTGAATCGGCGGTTTTTAAATTTATTGCTACCGTCTGCAGGCAGTCTGAAGTGGGGCATGCAATTTGAGAATGACTAAGTTCTCTACGGATTATTATCGCGACCACACCCTCAGCTTTGAGGCATATCATTTCTATATACTTTATTCTTATATTCTTTATTATATATTAAAACCGGGTATCTTGAATTTGTTAGTTGGGTGGAAATGCGTTTCCGAAATGCAAGCTATTTGTATTTCATGGAAGAAAATAAAGTTCCTAAATATATTATCTTGTTTGATTAAACCATTTGCGTTCCAGTTTAATAATTTTAAATCCGTGAGCTGGTTAAGCTTCATTTTCGTAACGCGACCTGAATCATATTTTGAATTTATGGTAATAGAAAATTCATCATCTGAGTAATCACAGTACTTGTGATTGATTCGATTAATTTATTCATATCAATGCCTTTATTCGTGTACGGTGTTGTATTTCTAACGTTCTGTTGAGAATTATTTGAAGTTCTTTTCCAAAGACCTAGTCGTTCGGGTAGGGGAAAGAATTGGACATTGTTAAAGACTGGAGGTTGGGTTCATTTGGCTTGCCTGCTTTCATAACTTATCCCTGATCTACATCCTTGCGAACTATTCAGTATTTTGGCCTGACCTGCGTTTCATCTCGATCCAGTTGCAGATTTATTAAGTTTCTTGTTTAATTCGGCCTTATACTAGAAAGAACAACCACGATAATTTGCTGTGAGATTTTCCTTGCAACATCTTGCAACAAGGTTTCACCCCCGATTTAGGGAGTGTACATTGAGAATAATGATGGTCATTAAGGCATTTAATGCAGCGAAAATTGTTAAAACAGTTAGCTTGCGTATGCCCAAAGCGTAGGTACTTTTTACATCGGATTGGAAGCTTAGTTTTTGGTCGTACAAAAACTCTAACAATACAGTAGTCTAACTTATTTAGTTTTAAAATTGAACTACCAGCAACATTGTTCTCTACGTCAACAGCAACTATACGCAGGGGTTTTTTGTTTTTACCATTAAGTCTTACTACTTTTAATATAGGGAATTTATCATTACGTTCTTTTTTAATATCATTGACATGTAAACACTCTGGAACATCTTAATTTAACTTCAAATTCCCTTACAGATGGGTCTTTAGAAGAGTAGAACTCAATTTCGTTATTTTCGTAAAATTTTCTAAATTTCCTGAGGTCTTCAATGTTACCAAAATTGCACTTTAAATTTATTGTTATTTTATTCTACTTCAAAATTTTCAATTTCATTTTTCACAATACCCCCTTTAAGCAGTTCATAATTTAGCAATTCATCTTCTCTTTTATTGTAATTTAGAATAATAATGAAGGGGATTTTTACTGCTTGGATCATTTTCCTCTACGTCATCTAAAGATTCAAATCTTTTTCCTACAGGTACAGCATTTGATTTACCTCTGTTTGTGAACATTTTTGTCTTTTATCACTTAACACTTCACTAGAATCACTGTTGCTAAGATCTACGTTTTTTTGGTTGAGGTGTTGAAGTAAAAAAATAAAAATAAATATTCGGCAGGTTTAGATGAACTTAGGTTTGCGCGCTGGTACACCCGTTATCTCACATATTTAATGTATCCTAATGCACAGGAATTTTTACAAACTTTTTACAACATCTAAAATGAAGCCGCTTTTCAAAAGAGGCAACAAAAATGAAATTCAAAATTATCGTCCAATTTCTCTTTTGTCAATTTTTTCAAAAATATTAGAGAGACTATTTTACGTACGAATGGAAACATTTAAACACTTAGTAAACACGAACCGTTTTCAGATTGCCAACATGGTTTTCGAAAATTAGAATATACGGAATATTTTATTTTCTTCAAAATGTCGCCGCATCATGGATCCAAACGAAGCATCTATTGAAATACTTTTAGATCTTTCAAAAGCTTTTGACGTCATTGATCATAACATTTTACTCTCAAAATGACCTTCGTATCGCATTCGTGTTGTTGCTCTAGATCGGTTATGTTAGTACCTTAAACAACGATCTCAAAGAGTTGAAACATCTTATTGAAATAATGGAACATTATGTACACATCTTTTTGATTGTTTGCCAATGGCATGTGGAATGTAGGCCCTATGCTCTTCCTACCATTCGCAAACGATATGCCCTCGATGATTAAAAACGGAAGAACAATTCTCTTTGCGAATGATAGAATATTCTTCGGAATAAAGAAACAAATAAAGAAAGAAAGAAATAAAAATAGTACAATATCCGATATTTCAAAGATGTATATTTTTCAAATATATTGGTTCCATAATAACAAATTAATCGGAAATGACAATAAAACGGTTACAATGCAGTTTTCCATTTCAAATAAACAGCTTTCATTTCATTGAGAACGAACGGTGTGCCATTGACTGATGTTAAGGTTACTATATTTTTAGGTCTTACAATTCCGTCAAACCTTAAATGGAACGTCCATTTAAATAAATTGAACACTAAATTAAGTTCTTTATGCTTCGCTTTCAGAATTCTTTCATATTCAGTCAGCCTACACACTGCTCGTTGTGCATATTTCGCGAATGTTCGTTCCCGCCGGAGAGATAATACCCTGGGGAAATACATTTTACTGCTCCCAGACTTTTAGGTTACAAAAACGAATTGTACGAATATTAAGAAAATCCCACCCACATGATTCTTGTAAGCCTCTCTTTATTAATTTAGGTATTTTACCATTACCATGTCTCTTAATATACGAATCAGTGGTATTTGTCAAAAATGACTTACTTAAGGGCGGGAATATATTTTTAGCAAACGCCGTTGTCTATAACTTCAACATTCGACGTAGTAATCATATTCATTAGGTAACAGTATCAACAGCTCCCTACAAAAAATCACATATAATACATGTACATTATTTTACAACATCTTTGCAATAAAGAAAATCTTTTCTGCTGCTCAACGGTTTCTACACAATTAGATTACAACTAGAGAATCCAAAAGGAAAATTATATTAATTTTAACAATGACATTTACACATGTATTATATACCATTTGGATTGTATAATTGTAAAAAACCTGTAACAACTATTGCACTTCAGGTCTGGGTCAATGACCCCATCGACCAGGAGCGACTCTCCCAGAAGTCTGAGCCCGTCGAGAGTCGAGCTCGAACTGAAGCTAAGTGTGCATTCAAAGTTTGATTCAGGTCGTTGCCAGGCAGTTCCCAGCACCTTTCTGCAGTCTACAACATCAAACGCCTATACGCAGCGACAATTTGTAGGCACCAAACATGAAATTCGTAAGGAAAACGTTTATTTTCGTCCGGTGGGGGTAACAATGACAATCTCAACAATACTCATTGATGGTTTCGCCAATATAATAATCTTTGTCAATTATGTGTTGTTTCCTTTCCAGAACTCTCTCGTCTGATGGAAAAGCAGAAGGTAAGGTTCGTTACACTTTCTTCTAATGCTCTCCCAATTCATCTAAGCAATATTTCGCAGCCTCAACAAAGTTCATGATCAATTTTTCGAAACCATTTGTTTTTTCCGAAATGTTATGTCATAGGCAATTCTTATTTTTTTAAACCAATTTTTCGTAAAAACTACAAACCATTTTTCAAATATATTACAACCTTATTATAAAGGACTCTTCAGAGAAAGGAATCTTCAGGTCTAATGTTGATAAAAAAAACGGAATTTTCGAAAATTGAAAAACAAAATAAAATTTTGGGCATCTTCCTACATCTACAATTATGAAGATATAAATATTACTTTCTCATGTTTGAGATGGAACTTCTTAAGAACAGAAAGTTGTGCAAAACTGCGTGAAAAACGGCTAATTTTCGGCAGGAAAACTCATAACATCCCTGATAACAACAAAGTGGATACATCCTGTTGCTGAATTTAGAAAATAGTTTCTAACGCGTGATGTAGCCAGAATCCATGTTTTGTGGGTCCTTGATTCCGAAAAGTTGATTGACGACAAAACGTCTACCAGTCCGACTGTGAATAACGCTAGGAGCTTAACTGTTCAGCTGATTTTAATTTTGTTGCTGGATAGTCTAAACGACGTTTAAGAGAATGGGGCAGATTTCATGTTAGTTAAAAATGGATTTGCAAAAAACTGAAAAAATCTTTTTTTCTTTCTACAACTAAGATATTAAAGAAAGATTTTGTCTCTTAATAAAATATTTTCCTTAAGGATAGATTTTGAAATAAGATCATATACTAAGTCAGTCCGAATATTGCATCACTTGCCGGAATTTGCTGCGCGGATTGCGTCATTTGCCGGCGCCTCCCCTTCCTCCTGAACTGAACGGTTCCGGGTTATTTGGGAGTTGCCTAGAAATGAAGAGCAAGTGCCGGTTGTGTCAAGACGAGCGCCGGCCAGGAATTAATTCGCCGCTGCCGGCGGCCGCTAATAGTAGTAGACAGAGTAGCAGTCAGCAGTCTAAGTCAGTCCGTCAGTGTCAGTAAGAAGTAGAAGTAGTAAGCAGTCAGTCCTTCAGTGTGAGTATGCAGTAGTCCGTCTGAAGTGGAAGCTGAGCTGTGTGCATTGCAGTGAACAGTGGTGCAGTGGGTGAACAGCAGTCAGCAGTGTGAAGTCTGCAGTGGAACCTGAGCTGTGAAGTGTGCATCGTGGTAGCACAGCAGTGCAGTGAACCATGGTCTGCGCAGTGAATTGTGGTCTGTGCAGAGAATTGTGATCAGCACAATGGACCCTGTACAGTGCATCGGACTGTGCGATAGTGTAGAAGAAGTAAACAGTGTAAATAAATAATCAGAAGAGGTGAACTGTGTAAATAAATATTCAAGAGAACGGAGTCGTGTATAATGAAAATAATCGAATGAAGAGCACAAGGACTGTGTAATATATCTATAAATAAATCAAGTATTTTTAGTGTAGCATTAACAAAATTAACGTCTTTGTTAAATATACCTGTGAGTTTTAATTCACCGCGGAGAAACGTTACAATACACAATTGTTTCGGCGCCTTTCTGCTACTTCAATTATGAAGATACTTTGTTTCTTAACGAAATATGATTTCATCCCACACTCAAAAAGTCTTCACGCCTGCAACTTCATGATGCTTCTCATCTATAGCAGTAAATGATTTGTTCAATCTTATCCTACGTTCTCCTATCAGGGCCTCGGCCAGCAAATCAAATATCCAAAAAAATGTAGATTTTCTAAAATAAATTCCTGTGAACAAAAGCTCCCTAGTTTGTTCCTAACTCCCATATAACATAACGAACGCAGCATCACTCCGATCCACTCGCTTCTATTCTAAAATTACCCAGATTCCCTCAGCCGTACATTTCAAAATCGAAAAACAAAATCCTCATCACAACAGACTGAAGCGGAGACAACCGCGACAGTTCTTCGACCCCCCGACCATCTGTGAAAAATCTTCCTTAAACAAGGCTTAAATAATTCATTGTACCCTCAAGTATCGTACTCGGCTGCTGAGGGCCTTCGGGCCAAGCAGAAATAAATGAAACAAAAAACCTTGGCACGATAATGATAAATACTCGCGGAATTAAAAACAAACGTATATGTTTGTAGAATATTACAATACCATACTTTTTAATAATTACTATTATTTATATTTTTTCAATCTATTTGTTCTCCAACGCTATAAGTATCGTATTATTTATTAACGTTTAAATATTTTACTTTCCTGCATTCTGCTTATTTTTCACGCCAAATGTTCTACGATTTCAAACGAGTTTTCCAAATTGTATACGGAGAGAAATTGTTGTATAAATAGTATTACATAACCACAACTAATATCGAGAGGGTACCTGCTGTTTTGCACCACTAGTTTTGATCTATTTATTTGCCAACGCTATCAGTATCGTATTGTTTATTAAATGTGAATTATTTTAATTTCTGGCATTATGATTTGTTGAGGCTGCGGAAAATCGTTTAGATGAATTGGGAGAGCATTAGAAACTGCAACGAGAAGTTTTGTACATCGCCATCTGGCTTCTCATAAGACGAGGGTGTTCTGGAAAGAAGCGTCATATAATTGACAAAGATTATTACTTTGGCGAAAGAATCAATGGGTTTGTCTTGGTTACCTCTGTCAAGACAAAAATCAATGTTATCCTTACGAATTTCACATCATTCATGCTTTCTGCTTTTTCGCTCCGCGTCCCAGAGCGCTGGTTCAAAGAAACTACACAATAATTGCATGCTTCCATCGTTAGCCATCGACCAATATCTCGTTGTCAGGCGGTGTTTCTACGAACTCGTACTCGTACTCGTAAAAGAGTTTTTCTCTGAAGGGTGGTGGTATTGACAACCAGGACATACTGGATTTAAATATTGTATTTCTAGCATCGAAATGACTTTCAATCATAATTTTATTGTAATATCCTCAAATATAAAAAAATATTTTTCCGTACGCCCCGCAGTATTATAATATTCTATGACCGTCCTAGCAAGTCCAAAGCAAACTTCGTGCAGTTCCATGGATTGCCAAAGAAGTTGGTCTGTGACGCATAAACACAGAGAGTATATATCAGAGACGGCAGTCAATGTTAAACGGAAAGCCCTTATTTTCGCGGAGGGGAGAAATTCGAATCTCCCACCCCAA
>BOPP01000138.1:844756-875377 GCA_017312745.1 Gryllus bimaculatus
TATTCGTCCGATTTGCATGATGGTCACGGCGTTGGATTCAGGAAGCATGTGGCCATCGCGCTATAAGCCCACATTTTTTAATTTGTACTTGGAAGTTTGAGAACTAATTTCAAATTCGCGTTTTTGCTAAATTTTTAGAAGAAGGTCATCGTAGCGCAAATTCTATTTTTAAAAGGCGTCAAATACCGTTTGCAGATCGAAAATCGAAACATTGGTTCAGACGTTATCGGTAAGTAAATTTTACTTATTTTGGTGCTGCCACGTGGTGGCTACAAATTGTACTAGTGTCGGGACATTTAGCCTTAAAGACATGCAGAATCTGCAACTAGAGAGGTAGAGAGGGAGGGAGAGGTGGAGAAACGCAGGGAAGGGGAGACGATGAGAAGGGAGAAACCAAGAGGAGGGAAAACAGAGGGGAGAGACTAAGAGAGGGGGAAGGAGGGAGGGAAGGAAGGAAAAAGGGGAGGATGGGCAAAAGAATGTCTGCCGGGTTTCTGTTAGTATTTATATATCGAAGGAAACTAAGTTTAATTTTATAATTAATTGTATTATTTTTAATTTCTAGAATGATTTAACCGTAATAATATTCAGAACTGAAGTTAACTGTTTTACAATAAAGCCCAGCAAAGTGGAAGTAGATTTTACAAATCTTTCATAGTGACTCAAACCCAAGTATTTAACTTACAAACGAAACATCATCTTCTGCGTACTCTTTCCCTTGCTTCTTCCTGCTAATACAAGTGGTAGGAAACCTGGATTAGAACCTGTGAATCAAATAGAAGGGAGCACAAAGCAAAACAAAAAACAAAAATAGAATTTTTATTTCGCTCAAAATCAACTCAATATTTCAACTTGAAGCTTAAATTACGCAACTCCTGTACGCTGGTTTTAACACTGGTACCAAAGTAGTGATAAGAAACGGAGTGTAATGCGTTGCAATGCAAGAAATGGTAAGAGGTTGGAGTTGGATGCGGTCAGTCGATCTGCAGCTGTCGGAAGGAGCCGTGGGCGCCGAAGAGCTGCGCGTAGGCGCCCTGCAGCGGCGAGGAGGCGCCGGGCGGCCGTCGGCCCTCGTCCACGCGCCGCGCCTCTTGCGCCAGCAGCCACTCGCGCCGCGCGCACAGCTCGCGCACCAGCGCACCTGCGCACACCGCAGCGCTGGTGCTCGCTCTTTTAAAGCAACAATGAAACACATTCCCCTCCTCACATGAAGTTATTTCAGGGGGAAAAAACTAACCCAGCAGCGCATAAGTGATAATTACGGAACCTTTGTATTATGTAGATTCTATATGAAATGACCGCTTAACAGTAATGCTCAGATAATAGAGTGAGACACATAGGACCAAAAATATCGAAATGAATACGAAATAGGGAAGTAGAAAATGTCGGAATTATACATAAGAAGAGCATCGGGGAAAACGAAAGAAAAGCGAGTACTCGTATTTGGAGTAAAATTTAGCAAGAAAATAACCTAAAGAAATAGGTCAGACACAAAAAAAGCGACAAAAAAGAAACACAAAGAGTGAGAGAATAGTGATTCCGGGTGCGTCAACTAATGACATCATTAGTCCCAGAAGTGTAATAAACCGTGCCGGAGTATTTCACCGCTTCACACTCTCGCCCAAAACATAACAACATATACAGGTGAGTAACGTAACTTTAACACCTGCAAATTTTGAACAGTTCAGAGTTATTGCAATGCGGTTTTCACAGAAGTGCATGATGAAATGGGGCTAGTTAAAACATATATTCATTTCCATATCATTATATGCAGTTTACGAAATATTGAGGCAAGGTTTTTTTTCAATGGAACTATACATATTTTAGTATATAATGACGAGCGTAAAAAGACGAATCCAATTATACATATATTGATCCGAGTTCCAAAGAAAGAAGTCGTGACGATGGTCCACAGCCGCAGATTTAAGTGGCGCGGCGGCGACGTCACGATCTTAAGCGAGGTGGAACCAAAAAGACAATAATGATAGCCAGATAAGGGATTGCGAATGGCCATTGGTCAAAAAGCCGAAAACGGGGGAAGTCCGTGAAAACTGCTCTGCAATAACGTCAATCGTTCAAAAATTCCAGGGGTTGAAGTTTCGTGACTCGCTCTGTGTATTCGGTGTTGCCTATTGTCATCGATATTTTCTTTTGTGGATTAACTGCGTCATAGTCTTATTTGGTATTTGGTGACTATATATATAGATGTGATAGATACTTTCTTGGAATGAGTAAGTCCTCATTCCTGTCCATTCAAACCTGCAAAGAATGACAACGGAAACATCCGTTCGCCGAATGTGCACAGCATACAACTTGTTACCAAACATTGAAAAAATTCCATTGTGATAAACAGTCACCTTTGATCGCTTAGTATGTACTCCTGAAGATGTGCAACTCGAATATTGTACGGTATGGGGCATTGAGACGTGCGACGAGAAAATGAGATCGTATTAGCCCGTGTTCCAAACGAAGAAACCAAATTAGAGGGAACATGTACAAACGGGAAGAAAGTAAGCAATTACAACGCAAACTAGAATATTACCGTGGTATTCTGCGATGGTACCGCAGGTACCTCCGAACTCCTCTGGAAGGATGTCCTTGGGGAACTCCTCATAGAACTCTGCCATGTCTCCCGAGTGGAAGTGAGTCTAAACAAACATTAGAATACTGTTAATATTTTAAGCTTTTCCGTCACATATGTAGGTAATATGTAACATGTCTTAGCAAATATTTCAAAATTCATATATCAAATAGCAAATATTTAAAAATTACAAAAAAATGTTAACTCGCACCTGAAATTATCAAATGACAGCAATGAATTTGTGAAAAGTATGGTTGGCATTTTCCTGTAGAAAATAGTGGAAGTATCAAAGTAAATGTATTAAAATAAATCTCATATTTTAATAAGCTCAATAACAAGGTTAATAATAATAAGGAATACATTTAATAAGTAAAAAGAAGTTGCCAGTTTGAAATTAATTAACTTCATTAAATTCTCAAGAAAGTTAATTTATTCAAAGTAAGGAGTAGCAGATCTTAAGTAATGGCTCTCTTCTACCAAGAATACCAGCACGAATAAATAATATGCATTGCAGAGCCACTTCCAATAAAACCTTTTAACAGCGCAACCTTTTTGATTGATAACAGGGTCCACTGTCCTGACCCTGCTCGTCCCTTCCTTCCTTCGCTGAACGTGACGTTTGGTACCGCTGGCAGTGATTATTGTATTAGACTCAGAAGGCGTCAAATGCAGGACCTCAGCTGGTCATTGAATCACTCCATAAAGCCAGCCGAGAGGATGGTTTCACTTCACCTCGATAACAACGCCCCCTCCTCAAGATTATTTACAAGGCGATATACCTATGGCCAACAGGATTAAAACTTTTTAAATGACATTCCAGTTTAAACGATTAACCCGGTTAATGCGATTTATATTTCGAGATTTTTAATAAAAACTGCACAACGTTTCAGTTTTGGTTTTGGATAGGATTCCAATTGACTAAATCATGTTGATTCCCTTTCATTTCTCTAAATCACATTGTTTTTATTCATTACTTGAACCGAATAGTTCAAAACGTACGTGACTATGTTCGTTTTTTGTACAAAGTTTTTAGAAGAACGTGGAAGAGTAAAAAAAAAGTAGTGCATTTTCTGGGGAACCATCCGATAAAAAGAACGAGAATATCTTACACGACTAACTGAAAAAAAACCAGAAAACTCATATCTGGTGTTTACGCTGCGAGTCGCAAAACGTTAATCTAGCGTAAAAAGCATGAAATTGAAGTTGCATTAAATCACTGAATTTTTTAAAAGGAGGAACAGTTTCTTTCGTTAATAGTTTCAGCAATATAAAGAATTCTATGAGAAATAATGGTTTCGATTTACAATTATGCGGTTTTAACGGTTACAGTTTCTTGGTGAAACCTTGTTATAACCCAGCCTTGCCTTAGCAGTCCAGGGCAGCTGCGACTCTCGAAGTTGCCATAGGGTAACTCAATTTTTTAAAAACATTTTCTGTCACCTTTTTGAGAGAAGGTTTTCGTGCCTTTGAGGCGTCGAACGCACCAGCCCTTATGGGCTTTTTAATAGGAGTAATCTTTCGTCACAAGCCCTGTAGGGGCCGCTGAGTATTCCTAGTTGCGTCAGTCACAGTCAAGTTAGGGAACCGCCAGCAGACTGTCTTCACGCTCGCGACTGCCTGGCGCTCTGTGTCTCCTACCAATCGGCCAGAATTGCGTCACATTGTGAACAAACACCCTTCAGAAGACAATGTGAATGATTCGTGGCGGCTTCGTCAAAGCTGCAACGAGCACGCGCAGAAGCGTCGTGGGGCGGAGGGCTCACCATGCGCTGCAGCTCGGGGCTCATGAGCGGGCGCACCAGGGCGAGGGCGCGGTGGCCGACAGCGCCCAGGCGGATCACGTGCACGGCACTGATGCGCAGCGGCGCGGCCTCCTGCAACAGGCATTCACCTTGCAGTTGCTGCGCTCATTAGGCCGGGAGATGGCGGAGCGCCGCCCAGCCGGGACTGGCTCTAAGCTCCCGACAAGAGTGGTATACTGGCCGATGACTTCAATCAGCTGTCCAATCGGGAACTTAAACGTCACCGTGATGAGATTGACGCTGTTGATTAGATGCCAGCGTAACCGCTGATTGCGCCATGCGGCGCGAGTGAGCGCACCTGCACGAAGGCCATGAGGCGCTGCAGCGCTGGCAGCGGCGTGCGCGCGAGGTGCGCCAGCGACACGTGGAGCGCGTCCAGCAGCAGGACGAGCGGCGCACGGCCGGCGGGCGCCTGCGCCTCCTGCAGCCCCACCACCTCCATGAGCGCCGTGGACAGGCGCAGCGAGCGCGCGCCGTCGAAGCGCCCGGGGTCGAAGGCGGCGGCCGGCGCGTAGCCCAGCACCACCACGCGCTGCCCGCCCGGCGCGCACCGCGGCAGGCGCGCCACGCGGCTGCGCAACAAACCACAAGCGACTCGCAACTCGCGCGCTACACCTGAAGAGGAACTCGACATTTCCCTGGTGACTTCGTGTTTGGGCGAGCAACCAATTTTCTATTTAAACGAATGTAGGGTATCTTTGGATTTAATAAAGCACTATAACTGTGTCTACGCGTCTGAATTAATTTCAAATCCGCTCGTTAAACCAGAACTTCCATTACCCCGGGGCTCGTATGTGCAAGGAATGCCGTATTAGCGAGAGTATGGTATATTTCTCATTTCCACTGCGAGCACCAATTCAAAGAATGCTACACATTAGAATGATTGAAAAAGAAAAATATTTAATTGCTATTCGGTTTTTTCGCCCACTGCAAATCGACCGAAGTCTTTCTCAGTGTTTCTGCTGACGACACTGTTTACGTCACTCGACTCAAAGCCACTATTAAGCCGCTATTAAATATTTGCTAGCGGCGTTTTAGCTGCTGCAAGACCCCCATTAAATAAACTAGGTGCTAAAACACGTGCATATTTTTCGCTTCATTTCGAATTTTTGAATATTCAGAGTCAAAGAAAATGAGATTTGCGTCATTTCAAAACGTCCTTTGCTTTATCTGCGAAAAAAATACATAACAAATTGGAGGCTTCTTGAGAAAATGTATTATAAAGTGAGTTAACTCCAAGCAGAAATTATGCGAAAACTATTCCTTTTTCCAAAACGTTTTTTTAAAGTTCTTATTTTCTAAAACAGATTCCATTTAAGAATAATATACTTATGAAATATAGCAATATGTACTTATGGAATCATAATTTTATGCAGTTTTCGAAAATATAGAGAGTTTGCCGAAAATGCAAAAAGCACCTCTCAGTTTTGTTACATATGAAGAAACATTGCAAGGGAAAATTTCACAAGGTTTTGAGAAAATAATCGGTTAAAATTTGCCTGTATTTCATGTACGCGAAAACGACTATTTTTTTGCAAATAACTTTGACCAGTAAATTGCATTAAGGAAACTAGTGGTGCTACAACAGCACATACTGTCTTGCGTTACTGGAAACAGCTACATTATATAGAACTATTGCATTCTCTGCACTACTTACATCTCGGCTATTACTTCCGAACGTCCAATTCAACCAAGAAGCAAGCAGCACACTATTGCCTGCGCAGCGTTGTCAAAACTATGTGCAGTCGCATTGCGAATAATATCAATTCTTTCAATAATATCAATACTTATATCCATTTGTATTCATATTTCAACTTGGTTGTCGGTTAGTTATTGTCCATCATGCACAGTTGACAAATTAAACTAATGAACTAATTAAATTACTAATATTCTACAATTTGCAATATTACCGGCTTCTTTTAATTATTGGCACCGCCTCAAACGAAGCGCATAAAAATATATCTTTGTGGCAGAGAGTTCGTCAGATTGACCACAGGGAAGTCCCCCCCCCCCCAAAGAAAAAAATAATGAAAGTAAAAATCTCTGTTCTTCAAGACTGTAAGAAACAATTTTTCCTTACCAGTCTAACATTTTAATAAAAAAAAGTTAGTACAGGAAAATTAGTACAGGATCTTATGGAAAAACTTTTGTAGGCATAGGTTTCTATAAGTTATTGAAGACTTTATAAGGGTAATATAACTTTTCTTTTATTCAATACGAAGAAAAAAGTTTTTCAGGAATCAAATGTTAAATGTAACATATCTCACCGGGAATTCTGAGGAAAAAATTATAAAAAATAGTGGGGAATTCATCTCAAATGGAAGCACTAGTTCTCGTGCTAGGCGTTATGTTGTTCAAATCATAGTGTCAGCAGCACGGCTTCTCTTCAGGCACGAAGGAAACCGCGATAAAAAAAATACGTATTATCAAATAGCTTTCGAATCATTTCTAAAAGGTTAATTAGGAATTTTAATTAGTTAAAAAGCTGTTTAAATAAATCTTTTATCACCACCACCATTCGACGTTCAACAACCCTCTGCTTCTCGACTATCAATTGTAGAACTTTTGTGCAAATTTCAATTAGTTTTTGTGGATTTCTTGAAAGACAATATACAAATCCTAACTTGCTAACTAATCAAGCACCCAACTGTCTGGTTTCGTTGAAAAAAAAACCAGTAAATTTGCAGCGGCCATTTAATTTTGTCGCCAAATTACACAAAAAGCCTCATATTTTCAAAAAATTGAACACGATCTTATTGGAAGATCTATGTTTGATGAACACCTTTCATTAAAAAAATGTATCTTCAAAATTGGAGTTATCTAAAGATGCTGAACAAAGAAATTGTTCATATTTTGAAAAAATAGGGTTTGCACAAACATGAGAACTCTACCATTTTTTTAAACGTTCTTCAGACTATCAAACAACAAAATTTAATCAATAGCGACGAAGACGTTTTTGAGAAAAAATTGTTTAAACAAAATTAAATTGACTCTAATTCACAAAACAATTACGCGAAAAACACTCAGTTTTAAGAAAAAAAATATATCTTTAATATTTTTGTTTTAGAAAGGCGGACACGCAATTTGCCGTCAATCGAATTTTCGGTATCAAAAAGGATTCAGGCTAGACTGTGTTAGAGGATTTTATTCCTAAATTTAGCAACAGGATTTATCCACTTTTTCGTTACCATAGCCCGACTGCAATACTTTTTCTGGAGAAAATTCGTAGTTTTTCACCGTACCATTACATAACTCTCTTCTTACAAAGAATTCGTAAGGGCGAAAGTAAAAAGAACTCTGAATCCTGTAATTTTTGTTGCAAATTATGCGACAAATTGAATTATGGCGAAATATGCATTTTTTGCGATAAAAACGAAATTTACCAGAATAGCATTATAATTTCACTAAAATAATACGATAATCGTATCTCAATTTTTCTATGAGCACAATAAAAAACGGAGATTCTACTGAGTTTTTGATTCAGCTGAACAAATTGCACGGGAGTATATCAATAATTCACGTTTACGGAGTGAATGTGCGTACGATGTGATTGCTAGAATACCGGACTAATTAACTACTAAGCTAATTAAATACTAATTAACATATGAAACTGTACTTTATTAGACATTGTGTAACCTTAAGCATGTTTATGTCGGAATAAAAACAAGATATCGCCGGAGGCCGGCCAAGATGTTACGACAGCCCATGCAAGGGGTAACGTGGGAAGAAACGACCCCTCCTGCCTTCGTGGCCATTCAAGGCCCATCACAAGACAGGAGTTCATAGGAAAGCTACACGAGTTGTGAAATACAAACAGTCCAAAAAGAGATTATGGCCATAAAGAAGGAAAATAGAATACAGGATGTCACGGAAATTATATCGGAGGCAATGTAACTTGTTAGCACTGTATGAGCTATTAGTGCGAGAATCTACTGCCAGATGTCGATAGAAAATGATTCTGTATAAGGAGTTCTTGATTGTAGTTTAAACCATATTAGAAATAAATTTGTTATGTTTTTAAAGGGTGTTGTGCTAATTTTATAGTCATAATTGCAACAAGGTTGTTCCTACATAAGATTCCTTATCCCTTTTTTCATATCTCACCAGAAACTTTATGTGTGTCTTTTACCTATAGGATTAAGGGTTACCTCGGGTTAAGTTGGGTGACAATTTAAAAAAAAAACACTATACCGAATGGAGTTAATTAAAGCATGCATTTATTTTAATTTCATCTCATGTATTTTAAGAATTATTGAGGTAAGTTTGCTTTTTCAAATGAAACTATACATTTTTTAGCTTATTATGACAAACGTAAAAATAAATAACAATAAGTATATATCATTGAATACATGTTAGACGAGTATGTTTTTAGTAAGTTCGGTTTTTTGCGACTCATGTTTAACGGATATTGTTACGTTTCGAGCGCGCTTAGCAGTGAGAACGATGCGTAACCTTGGGTGGTGGACTGTTTTATTCAAAATATCCGTCAAATACGCAAGTAGCAAAAAACTCGAAAGTTAAAAAAAGCTTATCTAACATAGAGCAATATGTATATCATTGGATTCGTCTTTTTAAGCTCGGCATGGAAGGAAAAAATGTATGAAAAATATGAATATGAAAGAACCAAAGTTACCCCAATTTCTCGTAAAATACATATGATAAAATTGAAACCAATACATGAATCAATTAGCCCCATCGGACTTCCGACTTACGGCAAACGCAGAGGGATTCGCCGTGACGTCACGCTCTCCCTTTAAAAAGCGGAACAGCTGACCGCTCCCGCCCCTTTCTGTACGAGACACCGAGGTGAGCAGACGAGTGGGGTGAGCGAGGCCGATAGGGCGTAGAGAGAGCAGGAGCGAGTTGTAGCAGAATTAGGAAGCTGTGTAGTATTCGACATTTGTTCAGCAATTAATTTAACTTTGCGAAGTTGGAGAAAATTTAGGAAGTTACGTAGTATTCGATATTGGTGCAGCAGTTATTTGAAATGGGTGCAGTTGTAGGAGATTTAGGGCGGAAAATGGTAGCCGTCAAGAGAAAGATGAGCTTAATTATCACGAGGCGTCATAATACTTTTAATTTACCAACAAAAGTGTAAGGTGTTGAAGTACGCTGCTGGTAACACGCGTCAGAACTGAATATCACGCGTCGGCGTGCTACGGGCAAGTGTAGCGAAGAAGTGCGTGAGGAGCCGGGAGCCAAGCAAGAAGCGTCGGCGCCGATTCCGAGGGAAGGAAGACGCTGGCAACGCTGGTTAGAGGACTTCGAGGACACCGTGGGAGGGTGGTGAGGACAAGTGGAACGACGAACGGCGGTCGAATCTAGGACAAGGTCAGGCGCGGCGACTGTGCGCGCTTCCGCAGGTATTACTCGCGCAACTTTTCTTGAACGATGACCTTGATCCCCCTCCCTTGTGCAATAAACAGTTGAAGGCAAAAGCTCGCAGCGGGCACTGATGACAACCTTCCAAGCATTAAAACTTCGTTGGCGCGAAATAAAAGCTAGTCAAAGCCAGTTGCTTTCATAGTGCAGAACCCCTGTTCACATTTATTGTCAATATCGAAAGAAATGGCTGAATCAGGTCCAGGTTCTTCAAGGGAGTCACCTAAAGCTCCCGAAAAAGTTAAGCACAAGATGCAGTTTTGACTTTCATTTCACAGACGTTGGCATTACTTAAAATACTCTAGTGGCCGACTTTGTAACTAATACCCCCAATCCACCCGAAATCGTTAATCCATCGTTCAAGAAAAGTTGCCCGAGTAATAATACATTTTGTAGCGGGAGTTCAGAGCAGGCAGAGCCACGAGTGCTAAAACAGCAGCAGAAAGACTACAGTTCAAAATTTGCATAACCAAGTAGATTTTAGTACGAACTAGATTGCGACAAATGACGGGAAAGGCAACATTAAGTCAGTAATACACTTGATTTGTGTGTAATGTTAACGGAGAAAGTATTGTAAATAGCAGTGTAAAACTTTTTTTTATTTGTGTGTAATATTTTCAAGGGAATTAACTGTAAATCATCTAGCAATTTGTTGCGATTATTTGAATCAAAAGAATTGTGTATAAGTATGAATAATTTACTGTGTTATGATCAAACGAAGGGATTTAACGTTTCGTTGCTTTCAAACGGTGCTGGCCAAGCAGTAGTTTCCGTGCACGGGCATTTGTGAAGGGAATTTTTGGAGGGAGATATTCAATTCAAAGTTGACAACTGATGCTAACTTTTCAAAGTTATTTGCTATTTGTTTAGCGCCTGTTACCTGTGGTCATATTCTGCAGAGAATATACACACTGTTTTACCTGATTGTGTGTCTTAGCGTATATCTTTCTCATACCCCAAAGATCCTCCCCCCTGAGGTTTTAAAGCTAGACTTAAGGATTCGGTCCGACGCTGACGTGACCACAGGGTAGTACGCGTTAGAATAATATTATATAACTAAAATGAACAAGCTCCGCGTTGGGAATGCCAATTTCTAACATAATTAAACCATTCTAATTTATCAACTATCTTTAACTAAACATCTTATCATTGCCCAAGCTGGATAACCATTTGCTGCCGTCTTATATATATTTATATATAAATTTAATTTTCCCTGCTATGCCCGTAATTTATTTCTCTAATAATTCATAATTTGGCTAGCTCTGTTTTTCAATTATGATCTTGCGACAATATCGTTTCTATTAAGATCGTACAACATCCGTTACCTTACCTTCTGCATGTGGTTGTGTGATTCTGTGCAGAATTCACAATTCTTGGAACTTCTGTGGAATTTACTACCTACTGACTTGATGGAAATTCAACGAAATATAAGTTTTTTTCGAACAAAAAATAACATTTATTGCTACCTTCCTTATTCTACTAACTCTAACATTCTCGAGCTCGTCATTAATTCATGATTCTATGGACATTAAACATTATTGAACCGTATGGCTTTGATAAAGTCCGTAAGCTTACGGAATGTCTTCTCGGTTGATTTGATGCCGCAAGGTCCAAAAGGGGATTCCTGGGTCCTCCTGTGGTACGATTTATGAGACGGAAGTCCGTGAAAACTTTGAAGGTTACCCGACTGTTGCTAATTATACAGTCGCTATTTAGAAAAGCTACATTCTGCTCTAATATTATGCGACGCTATTTCCCTCACTACCCATCAGGTGAAACATTCATCGCGATTCCTATTTCGCTTAGAATATAATTTTAAATCCCACTGGAACTAACACTCATATAATTCCATGAACACGAATTCTAAATGATTTTTAAATGCAAATTCAATACACGAAAACAAATATAACTATTATTAAAACATTTACCCACTTTAAACTCAAGAAACAATATTGCTTAGCTCGACTACTATAGATTAAGAAAACAAACATTTTCCCACAACATAATTCTATTATCGCAAATTGAAATTTTGTTTAATGTGTACCATGTAACTGCTTGGATCGCTTCCGTGAGTGAAGAATTCGCTTCTTTATGCTAAAGATAATTTTCAACGCCCTCCTTAGTTGTATGGATTCAATACATGTATCTTGCCGCTATTCGACAATCAATCTAGTGATCGCTGTAGTGCGGCCTGAAAGTTATAGTAGTTGGAATAATAATGGATAATAAATAATAATAATATCCGATTAAGATAGAAATATAATAATAATAATAATAATAAAGTAAATCATATTAAGTTGCGCAGTGGCTCGGGCATCAGCCCGCTCTTCCGCTACCACATGTCACAATATACATGAGTAATGTATATAAATATTAAATTACGAAAAGTAGATGTTATTTAAATTTATATATTTATATAGTTCGTTGCTATGCTACGCGTGTTCTTTGCATTTTAACATTCTAGATGCATCCATTACGTCGTCTTGCACTAGAGTGACATTCTGGTATGTCACAATATGTATTGTGTGTGCATGTATTATATATAAAATACTCAGTCTCTTATTGCCGACTGCAAAAAGTAAAAGCGAAATTAAAACGAAATGGCCGACTCTTTTTTGCGTAATTGAAGCAAAAACGAGGAAGAAATGCAGGAGCTCACAAGGCCTGGAGCTGCTCGCGGTTGTCGGCGTCCTCCGGGTCCCGCCCGCTGAACAGCTCGGGCGCGTGGGTTCGCATCGTCCAGAACTTGTCGAGCAGTTGCTTGGCGCGCTGCAGGCTGTACTCGCTGCATGCCAGGAACGGCGCCAACTCCTCATCTGCCACACATCACGTGGACAAAAAGCATTCATTCATTCTTTGATTAGTTTTGGAAATCGCGACTAACACTAAGGACATTACTCCCAGCAATGTGGTACAGGTTTCATCCCGTGTGGGGCGACATCTACCTGCACGCGGGCTTGCGGGTTTCCGCCTCCAGGAACACCGCCTCAGCCGCGACCAGCTCTGTTTCCGATTGGTCTGGAGGAGTAGCGTATGGAAGTGTGAATATTTAATATAACAATATTATCTTTCACTATATTTTCTATCAATTTTAATGTCCTTTCTAGTAGTATGAACTATGATATTGTGAAAATATGCATCCCATACGAATTAGCGGTCATTGTTGCTTGTTGCTACCCATTGATGTAACGCTGCACTGATAACACAAGGCGATAATGGCAGCTTCCGTTGGTTCGGGTTAATATACGCCAATAATTTTATTTATGGGTAAAATGCGCATCGCCCCTCGTTGATATTGTATGTAGAACGGGAATACACTGATTTCAATGGTAGAATGCTGCTTTCGTTTAAACGTTTGAATTTAAACTAGTAGTGCTAAAACAGCACATACTTTCTAGCTTTTAGTAATAGTTATATAATATATTTTATACTAGTTATGTATTACATTTTTTAAGTAAATTATAAAATAAATGAATGATTAATCATTTGAAATTTAAGCTATTCCTTTTCCCTTACATGAAGCCCCAGGGACTTTTCAAAACAAAAAGTATCTTCGTTTTTGTTCCACAGAATGAAGGACATTTTAGCGAATGATGCCGATCTCATTGTTGTCATCGGAAAATTGATTATGAGATTTCAACGGAAATCCACATTTTGGGGTTCCCTGATACCGAAAAAGTGGTATTTTTCAAAACGCCCGTCCGTCTATGTGAACAACACTACCGCATAAACCATACGAAGACTTTTTCCAAATTGAAGAAACCCCAGGCCTGAGTCGAAGCACTGGGATTTTGAAAACCATTCGTATCTGGGAGACCCCAGACACCTGGCATATTTTAAAAATTTTCTCGAAAATGCCTCAAATTTCTTTACATTTCTTATAAGAATAGAGTAAAATGTACTTATAAATGTGGAATAAAACCGATTTCCACGGTTATGTTTGGTATACTCTGGTATACATATAAAATATACATATAGTAACGAAGTAAAAATAATACCATCCCCAGAATTGAACCAATAATAAACATTATTAACGTACTAGACGAGAAAGAAGCGGTACACCACACATTTCAACCAAAATTAAACAGAGCATGTGAAGTACTTTGTCATATTCGCCCATCAGTGAACGAAGGATAAATCAAAGATGAACATAAATTTCAGGGCCACCTTGTTCATAACATACATATTGTGTGAAATCGGGTAACCAAGATTTCACTCTGTACATTTTGGACTTTGAAAACAACAAAGGAATTTACAAAATTGACAAACTTTTGAATGTAAGTATCAAATTTGATACACCATAGAAAATATCTTATGTTCAATGCCGTCTGTGCCAAAAATACGGCCGTACGAGAAGCTACTCTAAGATCTAGATGCGAAAACGCGGCTTTGAATATTTTAAACAAATGAATGTCGAAAGAATAAATGACAGCCGGCTACATGGCGATGAGTTCACGAAACCACCACAAGGGTTGCCAAGTATACCGAAATTCTATAAATCAACGAACCAGAGAGAGGAAAGAAAATAGCCCCACCACTTAATAACCACCAAAAAGTTCTCGAAACTCCAGAATTGCCTCCCCTCCTTTCTCTCTCCACGCAAACAATATATTGTTTCAACTCAGAAAATTCCAGAATCGTAAAGAACCGCATCCATTCACGAAAAAAAACAAAACATTTAGTACCCACCTGCCCACATATGCGGTAATCCGTTATACCCCCCCCCCCCATGTAATTCTTCTACCCATCCTATGTAAAGTAACTGAAAAAAATCTTCCAAAAATTTGAAAACATTCGAAAAAACAGTAATTTGAGCAAATGGGATCGCTTATAAATCAGTTAAAGACATCAATATTCAAAATGCACAAATGGAGCTGACAAATAAAATGGATTAATCCAACACCGTAAAGAAATCATAACTAGTTTGGATATTCTTCCTAGATTCAAAACTAAAACATAAGACGTATTTGCGACGATCCATTGTCTCTAATACACAAGACTGTCTACAGAGATATCGACATAATTCCATTGTACAGCCTCATCACCAAGAGAAGCCAAATATATCAGAAGAGATAGCGCGAGCACGCTAAATCTTCCTATTTGCCTATCAGAGAAGTCAACACGAATACAGACTTACACGAAAACAGGTTAGTTATGAAACCAATAAAAAGTGTCACAGTAGTAATTTATTTCTGTTATTTTTTGTTGTACTGTAAACCATTTGCTTAATGTTCAAAAATTTACAAAAAGAAAATTTACAGAAGAAAAAATAATGAAATAAAAAGAAAAGTAAACGTTTTGGTTTCCTCTACGAAACGTCTTTCATCGTTCTTATTCAATCGCTCAGAATACACTGACAATAGATTTCGAGGATTTTCAACGAAAGTATACTAATTTGAGTCTTCTGGTAAGCGAAAGCGGTGTTTTTTTTTGTCGAAACGTCGTCCGTCGCCACTTTTTCTGGGCTGAACGTCGCTACAACTCACTCGCACATCAGTACTTCAATCACTCGTCGTCTGCCTGCGCCTCCAGACTAAATGCCGTAAAATGTGTTGTCCAAAAACCTTCCATTATCATCTAGCTCGACTCGAAGCTCTGAATTTGAAAGTATTCTTCTAAATATTGTGAGATATTTAGTTGAAGCGATTTTTTTGATGAAATTAGTTATTGACAATAAGTTATTTATAAAATCATGTAAATTTTTCTAAAAATGTTAGTTGTTTTCGCTCAATGTTGAGCAGAGGAGAGAATATCGCTGAGGAGAGGAGATACTAGTTGAAGGCATAATCCGTCCGTGTGTTAAGGTATTGTTCCGGCATTTTTCTGGAATTTATCGGAGAAACCAGAGGAAACTACAGGATAAGAGCAGGCGGCAGCTGGAGTTCTTCCAGGATCAGAACCCAAATGCGACCTAGATCTGTAACTAGACGCAAACATCCGTCACTGTCGGGCCTCGAATTCTGGGATCTCTCGGTCAGCAACGTAGCAGAGACATGAAATGATGCCACTGAGCCATCGCAACTTGTGCAAAGGGCTGTTAAAATAATAGTAAAAATTTAATTTCCATTCCACAGTTTGAAATATGCATCATGACAAAGATTCAATTTGTCAATTTTTTCGTATATCTGTACATACAGCCTCTTGTCTGTGATTACAAATCCGACAAATAAATAATTCACAAAGTTCCATAAATGGTTCAAAACATTTGATTTGTTTTAAGAACGATGAAAATTAATAACGATTTTCCAAAAACGTTTTAACTAAATTCTCTAAAAAGCTACTCAATTTTTTTTTAAACTGCCCATTCTCTCTGCTTGTTCTACAATATTTCAATGCGACTTTCAAGTTTTATTAAAACACTAGTGTACCCTAATACGTACTTGAATGAGTAAAAGTTATTAGGTTACTTTATAAAGAGAAAAATTGGAATAATTAGTTTTGTAAAAACTAATGAGTTTCTAAAATTGAAAAAAATGTACTGAAATCAAAGAAAGAGGACCTTTTTGTCGTCTTGCAAATGAAAGACCACAAACCTGCGTCCTCTACTATTTGACTGAAACGCCGGGTTCGAGAAGGCTAAGAATGTGGTACAGAGGAAGTAATTATCCGAAAATGATATATCAGAATTCGGGGAATAGAGGGTTCGATTCACAGTCTGCATAGGTATTTTTATCTTTTCTATTACTAAAAAAATCCACTAATTTAAAAATTTCTAATTAATTTACAAATTTGTCTTGCGTATGTTATGCATGAAACAGGCAAAAATCGTGACAGGAATTTTAAAAACAAATTGTAATAGACGTGTGGTATCGAGACCAAAATAACACGATTCTATTTCGGGAATACCAAGAATTTTGAAATATTGTACTGTTATTTTCTCTTTTACACGAGCAAAACTGTTTTTATGTCTTAAAGCACAAAAAAAATACTAAGAAATTGCTGTCCTAATTCTTCGTAACATCGAAGATAAACGTACCTCGGAAAGAGAGTCGTCTAGCAATTAATATCGCAGAATTCTTGTCATATCGAGAAGAGTTATCGACGTTTTTTATATCTGTAATCCACCAAACCCGCCTTGACCTCTCCTGTTTGCCTTGATATGAGCTTTATTCCTATTATACTGTTTTGTCTCCTTCGTTTACAAAGAAACAATATAGTAAATGCATGTTCTGACTGACAAACGCTTTTGATTGATAATGTGAATAAAGTTGATGGAAAGAAGATGTTGCTGTTCAGCAATTACAATTATTCTGAATGTGTCAAGTCGTTGAATTTGCATTGTCTACTTTGAAGTTAATACATTTTCTAGAAAGTAGTTCTCATGAATATTTCTGGGATCCCTTAATTCGTGAGAGAGTTGTGTATTGAGATTTCATAGTGAAGTAAAATAAATTTCAAAATTAAATTTGTTGAAAAAGAGTTTTGAAGAGGGAAATGTTCCTCGACATTGATTACACTATTGGAGTTAATTACAATATTATACAGTTATCTTCTCATTTCAGATGTATGTAGAAATATATTTTGAGTTTTCTATTTTTACACAACAATGATAATACAGATTTTGAGAAAAAAATAATATTGTTATTTTCATGTGGTTCTAAATCTATAATGTGCAGAGAGAAAGTCTTCTTGGTTACTCATTATCGCACTTTATGCATATTATGAATAGACCTAGGAATTTTAGACGCAAAAGAAGTGATGATTTGTGCACCTAAAATAGGTAACAAAATTATGAAATTAGGCACTATTAGAAATGAAAAGCGACTTTTTAGGCGCTTAAAATAGGTTAAGAAATGATTTAATAAGGCATTTAAAAACATTACATATGAAAAGTTATGTTTCTGGCATCTAAAACTGATCACAAAAGGATTAAATTAGGCATTTTTTATTACTCAGGCAAGTCAAGTATTTTTACATTTATGAGAGTGACTACTCGCATATTATTTTATTCACTTTAACAATTAGCAGCACAGTATATTTTCAAGATTTTTTTCCAAAATCTCTACATTATGGCAGTATTTTATTTGTTAAAATCAGTTTGAAACCTGAAAAGCACATTTCCACTGACTCAGGAGAACCAACCAATGTCAACCGGGAGACCCCAGGAGACCCAAAAGGACCTTCACACTGCCATAGGAGCAAAACTAAATTTAGTCACATTTCGCATCCCTATTCTTCTAGAATATTTCTACTCTCCGCCACCAAAACGTACATCACTCGACATATTATACCATATCAAGGATTTGCTTATTACTCTCTCCACTTGCACTTTACTTCGACCCCAACGGCACTCTTTGCAGCACTAATTTTCACTTCGGCTTCTTGTACCACTGACACTTGATCTGGCAAACATTTTCCAATTCGACCCAACTTGGCTATTTTTGAGGACAGGAATGAAAAAGTTGTATTTTACTGTGCCGTTTTTGTAAGCTTCGCCTTTCCGAAGCTTTTGCCTAACCTGTCTTTTTCCTCCCCTGTAATACGTAGAAAACGCACCGCGGTGAGTCTCAACCTATCAACAGCACAGCTGCACAGGGAATGGGTGCAATTGCCTAAGAAGTGTAAACCGATCAGAGACGAGCGTGAAACATCCTCTTTACGAGTATACAGACTTGCAGAGCTTCTTACTACATGAGCGGTAGTTGCATGTCAGGTTTCAGTGAGTAATTGATTGCCTCTTCTATCAGGGAATATTCGGGTTTCGGTATATCAAATGTAAAAAAAAGGAATTAAAATGCGATAATTCTTCAAAAATACTTCTTTTAGGGGGTGTACGCAAAAAATATTTAAATGGCCATTAACCGCCCGTACAGGACATTTTAGGCACCATTACATGATTTCAGTAGATGTATTTTTACATTATTTGTCAACATCTGCGAATATTTTCCACTATCTTCTAAAATAACTAAAGGCATTTGTTCTAAAATACAAGGTTTAGTTATGAAGGTGGGATTTAAGTTCATGATTTATTCATCATTCACTGATGGGTGAATATGTCGAAGTTCTACACGGAATGCTCTGTTTTATTTTGGCTGAAATCTGTGGTTTTCCGTTTCTTTTTCGACCAGCACTTTAATTATGTTTCTTATTGCTTCAATATTGTGTATGGTATTATTTTTACTTCGTCACTATAAAATTAAAGTGTGAATTCTTTTACATACACGTGTTAGCTTAGAACTTCATTAATTTTGGTATGTTCATAACATTTGGCATAAATATTCATGATACATATTATCTCATTTTTTACTTTCCCTATGCATACGTATAAACGGAATAAAATACGTAGTATATTATATTAGAAAAAGAATGTAATGCTGAGCGGAAAAACTGCGGATTTTCGGCAGAAAAAAAATCATTGCCGTGGTAACGAAAAAGTTCAATCAAGTTCAATCTAATGGTAAATTAAGAAAAACATTCCTCTAACACGTGGTATAGTCAGAATCCATGTTTTGTAGATCCTTGATACCGAATTACACCAAAACATCTGAACAACATTGGCGTCTACACCAAGAGTACCATTTCTTTCAAATTGAATAAACTCCTGTCAATGTGGCCTGAGTCGAAGTATAGCGATTTTGAAAAACATTCATGATGCCTCCAGGACATTTTCAAAATTCTCTAAAAAACGGCTCCAAACGTTTTCTTTAAATTTCTTGTATGAATAGAGTAAAATTCACTTATAAAGATGGCATAGATAAAATTTTCACCGTATACTCTGAATTTTCAATAATTGCAAAACGTAGATTTTTTTGGCGAGTTCCTACGACTACAAAATTGAAGATAGAGATTTTTCCTTCAAATAAAATTGTTCTCCATAACCATTTCTTAAATTAAAATCATGTACATTTTTTTTAAAATTTAAGTAGTTTTCACGCAATATTTGCAATTTTAAAAAATTACAAAAACAAGATTTTCTCGAAAACACTCCAAATTTTTTCTATGAACTTTTGGTACGGATTGTGCTAAATGCAGTCTACGAGGTGACATAAACGCCATATTGCTCTATTCTGTTTTAATTTAAAAAATTACAATAATGTAATGTTTTGACTCGTCTCTCACGTCGTTAATACTTATATTAGCGACGTTTTGTTCCCATAACTATATTTATGCGTATATGTGCTTTAAATATGGTCACATAAAGCATCTCGAAAACTAAACCGTTTTCTTTCAAAACTACCTCAAATTTCGCAATTTCAGAAACGCCCAAGACATCGATTTTGACTACATCACATGCTAGAGGATTTTTTTCTATATTTAGCAACTGGATTTCTCCACTCTTTTGTTAACAGGGCACGTCAATAAGAGTTTCTGTGTCGAATATTCGCAGTTTTCCGGCGCAATTTACAGTACTTTCAGTTCTTATGTTAGCAAGTGCGAAAAAACATTACGCAAAAATCCTATCAAAACCAGTTCCGATTCGAAACGTTAGATTATATACAATGTCACATTATGACATTTCAATTACTGAGCGAAGAAATATAAAAATATATAAAAGGCTACTTAGTAATTCGTTAGAGAATATTCGTTGCATCTCGTGAAGACTATTTAAAGCAAGTTCCAATAAAAGTAAATGAAAATCGATGAAATCATCAAAAATGCTTTTAAAACTGACGAAAAATGGTAAAAAATTACTTACGAGTTTCTTTCGTTTTTGTTCTCAATTTCAGTGTCCTAATGGTTAAAAATTATTTAAATTGAAAAATGCAATAAAATCATATAAAAATGCGTCATTTCCTCTAGTCATAACATAAAAGTATTGTATATTCTAAAGACCATTGTTCTAAAGTAAAAAGAAAAAATGACATTTAATTAAAATTCACATCTTACTAATAAGTGTAGGCTCTACCTTTAAACTTCCGACGACACCTGCAGATCCTTACCTAGCATAGGCGGGAGGTGCGGTTGCTTGGCCAGCCAGTCCTGCAGGTGCTGCAGGTCGGCGCGCGACAGGCGCGGGTCCCCAGCGAGCATGTGCTCCAAAGGTGGGTACGCCACCCGTAGCCCCTCTGCCATGACCGCTGCTCTGCGCTGAGCTGCAACGAGCTGCACCTGGCTGTCACACGCACACAGACGCTCGCCGCGCGCTCGCCACCGCAGTTATAGCCCTGGCCGCGTGGCCGCGCCACTCACCGTCTCGACCTTTCAATTGACAGGGTTAGGTCTCCAAATCAGGCGCTCTGGGCCGAATGCGATTTTCTCTTGTCCAGTTCGCGTGATAAAAGTGTCTCCCTAAATTCGTTATAATTAAGAATTAAATGATTGTAATATTAAGTATGGAGGGAGTTGTAAACGTTTAGAATTGGGATGTAAGCCTAGGCCGAATCATTTATTTAATTTTATTTATTTATTACAAAAAGTAAATATTCTATGTGACGTATGAAGCAAAGAGTGTCATTTGAGTACCTTGAATTGATATCGAGGATCCGTATCCCACACTTTTTATACTGAGTAGTTAATGAAATGGTGCGCGACATAACAATGAAAGTGGTGGCCAAAATTTGAAGCAGAGCCCATGAATTAAGAATAGAAAACTATCCATTCTTTTTTTTTGTATTATAGTACATTATTCATAGTATTTCAATATTTGAAAAATTATTATAATTATTATATTCCAGTGGTTATTAATACAAAACATGCTCCATCAGTTTTTCCGTTGCCTTGGAAGTTATTTTCCAGTGGAGTTGTCATTGAGGGGATATCTTTACTGAGATCTTGTTTATTTTTGTATTTACCATTATAGCATGAGTGCTGATATTACTTTTCAGCCAAAATAATTCTGCTACATTCAGTCGAGTGTAATTCTAAAAACATTTAATCGCGAGTATCGCGACAACGTAATGTTTCAGTTAATATCACTTGGGTTGTCAGTAAAATGTTAAAAACTAGTAGTGCTATGGAACCGACTTTCTCGCACTTGTTAATTTTCTAATCCTTTCAGTCTAGACCAGCACTTCAGTTTTGCCCCACTCTCTTCCCAGACGCTTCCTATCGGTCATAAAAGACATTACAAAACATTTTCTCACTTTTTGATCTCCTAATAATAGAATTGGAATATGAGTTTAATAATAATAATAACAATAATAATAATAATAATAATACAAAAGAAGAAAACTGCAAATTTGCACATTTTTATTATTTTTTAAATGAGAGAGTCGTTCGTTAGAAAATGTTCTTAAAGCGTTTCTAAAATGCGCAGTTTTGAGCTAATTTTAAAGAAAACTTTGAGTTTTCGAGAAACTTTATTACAAATTATTTAATGCGCTTGAACTCACAAATGGAATAATGTTTAAACACGCCCTAATGTCGTAAATATTAACATCGTGAAAGAGGTATCAAAATTAATTTTGTGTATTTTTTGAAAACTCAAAAGAATACATGAAAATATATTTTATGAGACGTAATTCTGTGCATTTAGTACTCTCTTTACAAAAACGTTTAAAGAAAATAAAACAGGAACAGTTTGTGATAAAATCTTTCTAAAATTGCTTTAATTTCAAGCACAATCATAAGAATTTTGCTGATACTTTAAACAATATTTTCATGACCTCATTTAAGGAGCTAATATTGAAGAACATATTTCAATCAGAAGAAAAATCTCTACCTCTAGTAATGTAGCTGTAGGAAGACCCCGAAAAAGTGTTAAAAATTAGTAATTAAAAAAAGAGAGAATTCAACCAAAATTGGATCTGTGTCATTTTTATGGGCACTATTATAAAAATATTTAATTTAAAAAAATTAAAACTGAATTTAAGGTTCATGTACAAAGAAGTTTAAAATATTAAAGTTGCAATATCCTTTCCAAATTCAAGTGAATATGGCAACAGTCATATTGTTTCAGAAATATCAATTTTGGTGAACATTGGGCCTAAGGTTAGCCGCTAGCGTTGGCCACAGACGCGGAGATATTGTCGAAAACATTTCCCGTTTACGATATCGACGGCCCACAAAACGTGGATTCGGAGTGCCCAATATGTCAGAAGTCGGGGAGTAATTTACGAATGCCTCCATTAAGAAGAAGTATCCATCTTTTCGGTGTTGGGAACCTACAATATGAATTTTTGTGATGATAAATCGTCGATTTTTTGCTGCAGCATTACATAGTTTCACTATATATTTTATATGTAGCATGCAAATAAGTAAATATTAATTACTAACAATTTTAACGACAATTAATTGTTAATTTTTCAAACCATTTATGGCAAGTTTCTGATCAGATTCGAGTTTTGAGATGCCTAATTCGAGAGTACAGTAAGGCACTTAATTCAGTTGATTATCCAATTTTAAATTAACCGACAGTTGCGGCAATCGTTTTATAAATAATCAACGTGCTCAGAATGTGAATCAGAGGTCAAGAACTCAAATACGTTGGCCTTTGCCTGATGGATACAATGAATGCAAATTTGGGAGACATGAGTGTGTGTTGGACATTTTAATCTCTAAATAAAGTTCTCGTTTTCATTTTTGCTTCATCGTCAGTTTTAAGTCAAGAGAGGTAAGTGACCACACGAAATCATTCAAATCTGATGATTATGAAATACATACAAGAATCTGATAAAGTAAAAATGGGTAAAACAAAGGAACAAAACCATGAAGTAAATAATTTTTTTAATTTTTATTAATTTATATTTTATTTATTTTTATTAAAAAATATATATATCATGAAAAGTCAGAGAACACTGCGTAGAAGGAAATATGAGCGGAGAATTACTAAAATTTCTTTCATTTGAAAAATCTTAAAAAATTGCCGGAAAGATTCATCGACGTTGTGTAAATGTAGTGTGATAAGCCATAAAACCCACTTGCATTTTGAACAGGGTTAAAACTACTTACAACGACGTTTCAACGACAAGCCAAAGAATACGCGTTATTATGACAACCGATCAACAAGATGTAGTAGTATTCGATGTTTGATGACAGAACGCTACACATTTGTGGAGTAGAGCCCCGAGGACATTATTTACAGGAGGTGTGGAGATGGCATTGGAAGTCATGGCTCAGTAAGAATATTGAAATAATCATTTTCCTGCCAGCCATCGACTAGTGAGGATGCAGCCAATGCGACGGTGCGAGAATTATTTCTGTTGAGATTGGGTCATAGTTTAATGTTAGGGAAGCGGGTGACATAATTAATTTCCATAGCTTTGTATTGCATAAGTTAAGAGGCCAACGCTACCACTTTAGTTTAAGTTGAATTTTGTAATTTGTGATTTAAATGAAAATAGATTCCGTAGCCAAAGGGATTTATGTTAGAATAGATCCGTAGATGGGGAGAATTGTTTAACAAGTGGAGCTCCAAGAGAGAAAGTAGACAGTCGCGCATATGTGTTTCATCGAAGCACAAGCAGGGCAAGTCACGCTCGCGAATTAACTTAATTAAGTACATTGAAGTCTAAGTCTCCTGCTAGAAAATATCACGATACGAGTAACACCAACAAAGATATACGGACGACATTAAGCCTGGAGATGTAGAAGTCAGCAGTAAATTTAAAATAGAAGAGATTTCACAGTAATTTCACGATGAATCGAATAATGAAAAACGCTTTTTGAACACCAGCAATGCAAAGAAATGGTGCTTCTAGTAACATCATACTGGATGCACATAACACTGGAAGAATTTAAAATTAATTTTGATCTAATAACATTTATATTGAGCTTATCAAAGATATAATTACTTTCCTTTGCACAATACATAAAGTTTAGTGCGGTTTCAATTAAATTTTATAAGCTTACCACTGTAGGATCACACCAATTAGTGTCACCCCATAACTTCTAAATTGTTCAAGAAAACGATTTCGAGCAACAATGCGGAACCATGAGCGTAGTAATATATTCTGCAGAGATATTGTTTACAATATTTTTAATTTTCGAGACATTTAATCATCTAGGATTTTTTAAATAGGACTATTTTCTCACTCGCACTGGATAAATCATAAAAGACGAATACATTAATCATCATTTTAAAGTTTTGATAGTAAATTGAGAATAACATTTTCTTTTGGACATGTGATTTTCAATTAAATAAACGGTATTTTCTTAAGTAGCCCTTGCAACTGTTGCCCCTGGCCCCGAAGGGGGTGGGGGAAGACCGGGAAGGGTGTCGGCAAGGGATAGAGGTGCAACTGCAGCAATCCATGGTCTTGACACGAAGGGCCCACAAACATACGTCAGCACGTCAGTTAACGATCAGAATTATTTTATTCATTCCTTCATCAGATTGAACATCCTCCGATTGAAATTCCGGAGCATCGATCTTTGGAAAGAAAAAAATATTGATAAAAATTTTTCAAGTAGTAAAAGGGATCGATCTCGATGTCCAATTGCTGTAGGATCAAACCAGCGTTTTAAAACATTCCATGTGCTAGGGAAGGGATTCAATGGCCGAAGATTTTCACTACGATATCTCGGGATAATTCATTAGATCTCAGAGCAGAAGAAGCTTGCTATTTTATTTACTGTTACCCAACTGCTTACTAGTACAACAGTGTACGAAACAATACAACAAAACAAACTTCGAAATTCTATTGAAAGAAAATAACTTCGTAATCGTCATATATTTACAAAATGAAATAAGACGTAGATAACTGTAGAAAAACAATAAAATATATCATTATAAATGTATCTCTATCATTCATATCAATCTTACGACTGAGAACAAATTATTAGTTCAATTTAAAAAATACAAAGATGATTAAAAGTCTCGAAAACTAAAAGTACGACAAAAATGTCTACGGCATATTAATTGTTGCAATGTATCCTGCCATTGTTGAGCAAAGTTCGATGTCGTCAATTATTTGCAAGTGGTGGGCGATGAAATACGACGGACTTGATTGGGGAGTTATGTAACTTTATAATTTCATAATAAAAGTTGTACTTGATTTACAGTGAAAATATGTCATTGTAAATTAACATTTACAATACTTTTTAATAGAATGTCATTTACAATAAATTACATTCCTTTTGTGAGTTTCTTATTTTGTGTGTGTGTGTTAATTCATTTGATACACATAACTGATGATAATAATATTTTATTTTTTTAACGATTAGTTCGAAAAGTATTCAGAAATATGTTTTGGCTAATGAAGATGAATATAGTAAAAGTAATAGAACATGTATTTAAAATTCATTACAAGAAATAACTCTCCAATTTGAGCTTTTCAGCTTCATTGTTTATTCCAACAAGTGTTACAAATTAGTTATTTTCCCCATATTTAAAACGTTCGAGAGGATGATAGAGAGTAATAAACGGTATATTTCCGTTCTTACAAAACCACTGTAAACGAAAAGTAAGAAACTATGTGATTAATTGACTTTTTAATGTGACAGCTAAAACTTGGAATTTAATGATAGGGAAAGCCATCCATAAAAGCGTAGAGTTGGGGAAAACGGTTGCATGAACAGATCGCGTGTTTCGCGGTAAAAATCATCGTAGCTCACACGTTCCTGTACAACGTCTGTTCGATTCCACATTGTGAGTGAGTGTGTGTACGTGCCATCATTCAAAGCCTTTTCTAGAGTCAGTACATGGCTTGATGAAAGAGATGCGGCACGAGCGCAGGTGCGAGCGCATCTCGGGCCCGGGCAGAAGGCGCCTGGATTCGCGAAGCCGGAAGGAGAGGCGAGTGCGTCTAGCGCTGTCGTACGACCGTGTTGGTGGTGATGGCGGACGATGATCCCAGTGGGCGACGCGTAAGTGGATAGGCTTCCCCGAAATCAGGCTGCTGGCTGGATTTGCAACACTCGCGCGAATGGTAAAGTGGGATACTTGTGGTGTTAATGTTCGTTGTGGCAATTTTATGTGGCTACTGCTGCTGCTTATGCTTGCTGTTGTGGTAGCAGCAGATTGCATAAATAGTGTTTTCAGTTGGTGGGTGTTGGGGGATTGAGGTTATGGTGATGGTAATGGTGGCGATGGTGGTGGTAGGGTGGTGGTGGTGGTGGTAGTAATGATTAACACCGTTGCTCATCTGCGAGGTGTCCAACTGGACAATGGTGTTGAATGAAAAACACCTGCTCCATAGCTCTGGTCTGCAGCCGAAAATGACAACCCTTCGTTGGCCGTTGGGGTTTCGTCACATTCACACGCTGCTTGTTGTCTTTCTGTGTCTTTTCACGGTGTGTGAACTCACGGACGAATTACAAAGATTGATTCAAAAGAATCATGATTCGAAGTGAAAAAGGAATGCACTCACTTTAAAAGGGTAATGTAGCTTAATTGTTGCCCATAGAACAAATTAATATCACAGTTAATATAAAAGATATGAAACCCTGTGTTCTTACTCGTCAGAAAATGTAAACAAGCTTGAAAATGAAATTTATATTATAACGGTATAATTCAAGTAAGGAGTTTAACTACATTTAATAAAATGTTAAATCTGAAACAACAAGATAGGTTCATTTAAAGTTAAAAGTTCCTCTTAACCCTTATAGCAAACTGTAACGCGTTCATTTCCAAGCAATGCTGTTAAAAACTGACAATAGTATCCTGTCCGCAAATACGGTGACTTGGTGCGAAGGGTTGATTGTTTCTTTAATTAGGGTTCAGGCAAGTTAACTGCAAAGATCGTTAGTCTCGGTTTTCCGTAAGTTTCGCTATTGTATATCACTGAGGTGGGGGTGATCTCCCTCCCACTGCTGGCACCACATCCGGGTGCCAATCTAATCGTCGGAGTTTCAAAATCACAGTAACTCCCACCAGCAATCACAGCCGGGAAAACTAAGCTTCCGCCAGGGTTCCGACATGGTGTCACGCAAAGCATGTAAGACTCTACAGATAAGGAAGGCCGGTGAGGGCCTTAAAAACACACCAAGCCGAAAAGATCGCGCGCGCAGTCAATGGCCCGCCGTAGACTCGCCTCGCCATTCCACCCTAACCTTGAATGCTGACGCGGAACGCAGCAACCACACTACCGATCAGCACCGCTGCCCAGAATTTCCTCCTACACAGAAGCTGAATTCAACCCTAACTGACACGGCCGAAAGTGTACGAAAACCTTGCCACCGTCGGACATAGATCCAAAGTGCTTCCGGTCAGCAGAAGCCATGCAGGCAAATTAGTTGATGCCCTGAGCCATCTTTGCGCGGTGCTGGCAGGGTTTGGGCGGGAAGTGCGCCCAAGTACCACGCTCAACAAGCCCGTGGTTCAAATTCTGTCTTTCAGATTTGTGGAGGCATAATCAGAGGTGGATATTAACGCATAGGAACAGTAGGCACGTGCCTACAGGCGCACAAGTTTTCAAGGGCGGGCAAAAATTTTCTTAGCAAATTTTTCTTGATACTTTCTTCTAAAACAAATTTCTGGTTCTACTAAACACTATAGGAGCAATGAATCTATTTTATATATTAAAAATGATCTTTAAAACGGACTAGACAGCGCCCCTCAACCTTTGATTTAATACAATTGTCATTGAATTTCAAGAATAATGGGGACATTTCAATGTTAGCAGCCAATACATGAATAAGAAATTCGTCGCAACGACTTCTGATTGGTTGATTGAGCAGAAAGAATTACATTCCTTAGAGTAAGGAGTTTGAATAGACCAATCAGAAATCGCTACGAGATTTCCGCCATTGCATCTACAGATTACGCATAATATAGAATAGGCGACATACTATTACTTCTTGAGTTAGCTTCTAGAAGACATCATCGGAAATAACCTTTTCTTCTTCTTTGTTTCTATTGTTGTGGTATCGTTTATTGTAAGAGCGCTGCTGAGTAAAAATGATATTTTGAAGTTTAAAAGTGAGTGATTATCGAAAAAGGCTCAAGCGGAAAGTCAATGATGCAAAAATACGAAAAAGAAAAGGAAGAGATGTGTCAAAATGAAATTGATAAGACAAAACTTAATGAATTCTGAAACTATATGGGAACTGATCCCTGTTTGCATGTTTCATCTCCAACAATTCTACTACTGAGTTAGTATAAACATTTAGATTAGATAGCATATGTTTAGGTTTTCAGCGTGTATATTTTTTGCATGTACTAATAACTTGGTGATAAATAAATTGTTAACATAAATAATATTTTAATGGGCAGATGCTAAAATATTCCAAAATCCAAAAAATGTTTAGTACAATGATTAAAACGTTGTTGTATTGTTAAAAATTAAACTATATCTTTTATATAGAAATTTAAATAAATTAGATCAAATATGTTACTATAATTATATTATTATTTATTTCATACAATAATGTATAATACATATAATATTTTGACTTATTTATTCAGGGGTTATCACTGAATCAATAATGAGACTGCAAAGTCGCAAACATCTAAAAATGACTGGTTCCTCAAGCAATTTGAAATATAACTGGACTGGATTATGAGCGACGATTCAAACCGATGTAAATAGTTTTAAGGCATTTTTTTTGTATAATTAAATAAACCTATATATAATGGTACATGATAACTATGTAAAAATTAAATAAACCTAATAAACTAAGATATATATTATATATTTAATAATATATTTTATATATATATATCTTACATATTATACATCTTTCTAGAATATTGTTTTTATAATATTAACATAACATTATTATAGATCATTTATTATTTGCTTTTTTAATTCATAGGATGTTCTACCGAATTGTATCCATTGCAAGATCATAAAATTGATGAACCCATAACTTCGACTGATCGTTTTTTGGTTGGAAAGCGATCCAGCTTTGTGGTCTATTAATGAAAGTACACGTGATTATGTTGCCAGCATGGCTTCGAACAAAATAAAAAATGCTGATTTTTCTAATCAAGAAAAGAGTACAAGTGATGGCAAGTTCGTTACTTTAACTTCGAATATGTTGAGTATACGCATGTCCAGTGAAGAAAAGTGGCTTGTTTACTAATGAGAGCAATGGACTGTTTTCTTAGGTGTTTGTCCTATTGTTTCCAAAGCAAATAGAAGTAAAGAACAAATATCATCAGAGGGATTCAATGACTGGAAAAAATGCGCATTCCCAAATTCAAAGAGACATGAGAATTCTTACATGTCAATAGAAAATGTACGCCCGAAGATGAAAATAGACATGGGACTGGAAACCAATTGAATAAGCAGCTCCTTGAGAGGACATCTCGAAAAAGTTTTGAAATAATCAAAATGGTAAATGACACGATGTTGCTTGAGTTAATTTCGAAATATTGACCACTCTTAGCAGATCAAACATACAAAATTTGGTGACTGCGGTAAAGGAAATACATCGTATTTATCCACCACAACGGTGAAGAATAATTAGGTATATACCTAAGCAGTTAAAGATGAGATTCTCCGAAAACTTCGAAGTGCAAGTATTATTCAAAATTGTGGACTCTACACCAGAATAACACACGTGGGATCAACTCTGCTATATTTTAGACATGTGGGAAAAGGTACACCAATAAGGAAGTCATTTTGAATTCCTTCCAAACTCCAGGCCATAAATCAGTAGGGCGATGTTCGACGCTGTATGTATTTTATGGAGAGTTTAAGGAACCGGTACATTAATAATTATCGTGGGTTAGTCTACGACAACGCGGTCAATATGTCCGGTCTTTACACAAGTCTTCACCGGTATGAAATTGTAAATGCTCTACATTTGAATTTCATTTCGGTTCTGGCTCGTTCTTTACATTTACGTTTGGTTAAGTTAAAATTAAGTTTAGCCTGAATCATGCACTGAAGCATGTACTTATTTTCTACTTCTAACAAAGTTAAATAATTTTTCGTAGTGCATCTACATCAAGGTGGGTACACTCAAAATTTTAGTAGATGAAGGATCCCGCTACATGCCTCTTTTGGAAATTAGTCTTTCAATTTACGGGGCGCTGATCAGTCTTCGATTGATTGATTGCATGTCAGGCCTCTAAAAACATCGTGTGGG
>BOPP01000138.1:875402-890938 GCA_017312745.1 Gryllus bimaculatus
AGTTAAAATTAAGTTTAGCTGAATCATGCACTGAAGCATGTACTTATTTTCTACTTCTACAAAAGTTATATAATTTCTTTAGTGCATCTACATCAAGGTGGGATACACTTCAAAAAATTAGTAGATGAAGGATCCAGTACATCCTCTTTGAAAAGTCTTTCAATTACGCTGATCAGCTCGATTGATGATGCATGTCAGGCTCTAAAACATCGTTGGCAAAATGTTTTAGATTCCCTTCAAATTATATCTGATGATTCTACGCAAAAACCGTCAACGCGTTCAGAAGCTAAAGGTCTTATTGTTGCTTTAAATCGACTTGAAACTACTATTATGACCGAGGTTAGGGGATTCATTTTAGACCGCTTGAATGCGTCGAACAAACAACTGCAAAATCGTAAGAGTATCGACTGAACTCCTTAGCGTTATTGTGTATCGAAGACAGTTATCTGAGCGTTTTAGATTATACTATATTGATGAATTTGCTTACCAAAAGGCACGTCACAAAATTTTACATCAATAGTCAAATTAGCTATAATTAATAACACGTTATTTCAACTGTATAAAAAACCCCATCCAAAAAGTTAAATTTCCTGTTCCTTGTTTATAATGGTAAATCGAAAATTATAAAACTGTTACAACGTCGTAATATTCTAATCGTTCAGTAATTGTAAATAAAAATGTATCATATTAATATTTAATACATGCTATTTATGTGTCTACTTTATTAGAGTATACCTTGTGATTTGAGAAGTATATGAATGTGAAAGTAAGGCCCGTTGACGAAAGAAAACGTTGCAATTCTAGTTGTCATGTTTTGGTTTCCTTTTAATGTAAACGTTTCAGTGTTGAAACGTTAAAAATGTTGAACGTCACTTGCTATGAAGATACAGTTTCTATCCAAAATTAGCTAATTCAAAAAAATTATTTAATTTATGAAAAATATGCAAAATGTAATGGTACTTTTCAAGTTAAAACGTTCAAATTAATGAGGAATTGTTACTGAAACGTTACAATTTGAAATGTAACATTAAATTTTTTAAACCAGGGAGGCGGCAAATTTGGGATTTTGTGCTACAGGGCGGCAAAAAATGGAATCCGCCCCTACTCAAATCGGGAAACGAACACTGGGACCATGAGTACATCCAAGGGATACAAGTGGCTGCGGGGACTAAGGTACGCGAGGAGGGTGCTGGAACCCGGTCAAGGGCGCTGTTTCAATAGAGAGGAACCAACAGGAACACCGAATGAGACTTGGCAGGCCGTTCCACGCAAAACATTCCCGAGATGTCGAAGGGAAAGAAACGTACTCTCAACTTGGGATGGCACCCTTCAGACACAGCGAATGACTCGGTCTAGCAGTCCAAGAGCACATCCTAAGGTCTGAGGCTCTTCGTGCAAAAGTAGACGAGACTATCGAGGACGGCAAAAACCGACTGCTAACAGCAATCGATCACCCAATCAGTGTCTGCAAGAAGACTGAACAGAGAGATTACAAAGAATGCCAAGAGACAGGCCACCTGCTACACAGAAATTGGTGCGGAGAGTAAGTGAATGTCTTTGAGAGTCAAAGGAAAGTAATAGAAGCGTCAGTTGTACAAACCTGAAACCCAGCCAGGAGCCTTTCTGGACGTACGCTGAGTGGTGCTCAAATGTCTTCTGATAGCCGCAGCCCCGCACCCGCGGCGAGCGACCGGCGGAGGCTGAGGGCCTGGGCACGTGCCGGCCCATAGCGCACTCGCGCCGTCGCTATCATTCCGGCGTTAATCTTCCTCAAGTGGTATCGTCGGGTATCAGTTGCGTTGTCACGCCGACTTGAAGTGGTGGGGTAGGAACCGTTACTATAAGAATAACGAGCGGCTACTGACGATTTAATAAGTTAACTCCCTTCTCTCTACATGATGATTGTGACCGACGAGTGAGTGTACGTTGCATGTGCAGAGGCGAATAAACAGGGCTGTCAGGCAGAAGGCAGTTTGTGCCAACGTTAACAAGAAGCAATCGCCCTTCATTTTTGACTCTTAGCGCGTGTATCAAATCTAAATCGAACTCGAAATGTCAGCGGGCCCCGCCAGGCTCTGCTATTTCGCCAGAATTAGCGGACAACATATCGCATGCTAATCCATCATTCGGCCATTTGATATGGAATTTATTCCTGACTGTGGCGGAAGACTGTGCTGCTAACTGCATTTCCATTGTTATGTTATTGCCCTGACATTTTGTGTTCGTCAATTGATTTGTATTTGATTAAAGTTTAATTTAGTGCTACATGAGAACTAATATTACTCGCACAACTTTTCTTCAACGATGACCTTGTTTCCCTCTCTCTGGCACAATCAACAGTTGAAGGCAACAGCTCGAAGGGAGCACTGATGACAACATTCCAAACACATCTTCACTGGCGCGAAATAGAAACTATTTTCTGTTGAAGAGGAAAACTTCTGTCTGTGATTTTCTCTCAAAAATCGAATGAAATGACTGAAGCAGGTGAAGATCCATTGCAGGAGATACCTTGAACTCCTTAGGAAGTTAAAACGCAAATGATTGAGAAAGTTGCAAAGGCATGACTCATTCTCCAGAGACTGGCATTGCTTCATAAAATATAGTAGCCGATTTCATAACTCACACCCCTATTTCTTCCCGCATTTCTTCAATCCATTGTTCAAGAAAAGCTGCGCGAATAATACTAACCTCAGAGTTTTCAATTGCCCAAAATCGTCAGGTGTAATTAATTAGATATGTAGTAAAGGCTTCACAAGAAATAGGCAAAGTATCAGTGAAAGTCTATAAAGTAGTTAGTGAATTCATTGGTTAGGTCAAAATGAATTACTGACGTAGAAGAAGTGTCATTAAAAATGAAATAAAATAAAAAGATAAAACAGTTGTATAATTTCTAGTTAGTGGTAATTAGTTAGTGGAATGATATAAATCGGTATACACAGGAAGATATTTTTAGTGCAGTTAATTGCATTGCATTTATTCACTTGCTAACAAATTTACCAAAAGTTAAGATTGCTTTACTTAAACCACCCATGATCTGCGAAGCACCACTCTAGTATTACCTTATTATTAAATATGAATACTGAAGAGGGCTTCACAAATTTACCTTCATATGGAAGTTCTAAATTCAGGCTAGGTTTCTAAAGGCCGGTTTCACCATGTCCGCTTAAGATCGTTAAGCGAGGCGTTAGCAAAAATAAGCAAGCTTAGGTCAAAATAGTGTTTACCCCATGGTTCGTCAGCGTCGCTGTGTACATGAGCGGTCGCCGAACGATCGCTAAAGGGACGTAATGGGGCTTAAGGAGACCAAGGAAACATGGTGGAGGGGTTATGCGCAATTGCATTCGGTGACGGCGACCATGTTTTTTAAGATAGAATTTCTTCACGTAGGCGAAGTAGAAGGATCCGAGAGAGCGAAGATTTCTTCGAAGACTCCGATGAAACTGATCTTCGGACTCGCTTTCGCCTTTCGAAGAGATCGACATTATTGGTGTTCGAGCAGATCGAAGAAAAACTAGAATTTACAACCGAGCAATATGTAGGTAGCCTAGTTGTAACTACATAACGGAGAGCTGAAAGCTTACATCTGTTAATACAGTTTTCTCCCGGCTATATCTTGCAAAACACGTGAAAAGATAACATTTGTACTCAGGTAAGGTGATGACAAGCTTGACAGTATAGTATTTCAATTTAAATACCTGGTTAATTTGATGTTCAAATAGTTACTTATATTCAATATTTTTATTCGTAAAAAAAATAGTCTAATTGCATAGGCCATTTCAAAAACTGAAACATACTCCATCAGTATGTATTTCACGCAAAAGCAAAAAAACCATTTCTGAATATATCAAGAGAGTTACATTCTCGAAAAAATTACTTTAAGAAGAGCGACATTGTATGTGATTACGAGAGGCAAGGGCTGAAAGCCACGTCCATGTATTAATGCGGTAAAATAAATAAAATTGTCTATGTTGATGAGTGTGTTCAGTTTTGGAACCAATTCATGTGACGTTAAGTTTTGGAAAGTATCTAATAAAAATGTTCAGAAATGGAAGATAATTTTATAGTTTATGAATCATATAAGAAAGTCTTATTTGCTTGACAATTTATTAAGCACAGGCCAAACAATTATAAAAAATCATTTAATTTTTTACTTTGCATTTGTAAAGAATTGTATATTAAACAATTGACACAAAACGAGAATAATAAGCACGCAAGAATTATGTTTTTCTGGTTAGAAAATCATTTTATTTTCAAGATATCCTAAATAATAAAAATATTTGAAACTTTTATAAAATTTCATAGTGACACTAACTTATAAATATACGAGATGTAAAAAAAGTTAGTAATTTAATACATCAATCATAATCAGGTTTAACTAACATTTCAATATCATGAATCTACTAGACCTTAGATCATGGACTCTCTCATTTCTGTATAGATGCATTTGATAGAATGCAAATTCTGGCAGAAATTTCGCCATTCTTCATATAAAGTTTCTCTGAAAGATCGTTAATAGCACGTTATTGAATGGGTTGAGCAGAATTCTGAGGTTCTATGAGCGTGTCGTTGCTTGCGGCGAAGAACGTTACCTCTCTTAAAGAAAGATATCGCTGTCCATATAGTGTAGTAAGACACCTCACCCTTGCAGACTTACTGTCTTGGTCTTTTCACATGATGATACCTTCATTAATTACTGCCCTTTAGCTTCTCTGTTGTATCACTTCCGCTCCTGACGATTGCTTTTAACTATCTGAACCAGGGGCGTGGCGTCCACTGGACCGCGCTGGAAGCGTCCTATTCCTTTACCAAATTTCCCTTACGAATTGCCATCACAAATTTTTATATTTTAAATGAATTCGCCGCCATTAAAACTTAAATGAAAATGTTGGAATTCTATGCGTTTCTACTCCGCGGGGCTTTCGTTGTCTCGTTTTTATGCGCCTTCTTTGTATTTCCCTCGCCCTGAAAATTATCAGAGGAGGCTAGGCCTTATTTATAGTTCGAATAGGCAGACGGCGCCTGGAAATTTTTTGGTGTACCCTGTTGGCGAGAGCTACAAGACGCGCAAGCCCTTATAGACCTCTCTACCTGTTCAGATGAAAAATGTTATTCCTTGGTCAAGGACTGTGGATTGAAACCGTGAATACTGGAACTGTGAATAAAGCGTGACCGAGCATCAAGCATCCACGTGTATATCAGTTGTTCATGGACAACTCCTTTTCTCATAAGTTTCTTCATAATTTTGGAAGAAATTCCCGCGTAACTGTTTGAACGCTGTTCCTTACGTAGGTTAATTGTAGGCAGACGGTGTTACAGCGGCAGAGGTCACGTAGGCCACAATGTCAAGCACCCGCTTCCATGACCGCCGACCCCTTTGAAGCACCCATAAACGGAAAGCACTACTATAGACAGAGGTCACGTAGGATACAGTACGGAGCCAACCCCTTCCGATGACCGCTGACTCCATAAAGGAGGCACCCTGACGATCAGGCACCCAACGAAAGCTACTGCTATAAGACAGACGGTCACGTAGGATTACATACAGCAACGGAAGCCACCCCGCGAGGGACATGAAAAAACAACCCCCCCCCCCCGACCTACGAGCCCTAGCTTTTGACTGTAATGGACGCCTTCATGGCCAGCACACGCGGATGTAATCACGTACGCCTGCGTATTTAAGCTCTGCCGCCCAATGCTAAAACAAGTCAGATCAGTCACGCTCGCCGCCGTGCGGTTACTCGTCACGAGGTGGCCGAGGTCATTCTCGCTGGTAACTTGTAAACTGGTTTTCAGTTCTATTAAATATTTGTATACGAATCAAAGTAAGTATTTCTGAGGAAACTTGCTCCGATTCCGTAACTAACGGACGCGCCAGCGTCCGCGCGCTACCAGAGCGGTATGGAAGGGCTGCGGCTGCAACCTTGCCCCTTTGACTTCGAACGGTGGGTGATGGGAGCAGCGCTGTCTCTGCTGTGTGGGTGTGCAATTGAACATTAAAACAAAACGCATTTTCTTAGTCTTTCTTTTGAGGGAAAGAATCAAAATTATGTGCGACCCGAAAAACTACACAGAACTTCATTATGAGTGTCGTTCGAAGCGAAAAAAAAGAAGAATTTTCGTAGCACCAAAATTATACCGGTAAGATATGGTTACCGGTGGCCTCAGAGTGGTGTATGCTATAAACAAGCACAAATATTTTGTCTGAGTTAAGACCGATAGGTATATATAAAAAGAAATATGTTTCCAGGTAAAAAGAGGAGGAGAGCCGAAGATACGTGATATAGTGGAGGTGCAAAGATAAAGGATTCGATGATACTTGCAACAAATCACCAAAGCAGCAGACAACAAAGCCATGATTGCTTCAGTTTCTCACATTCTATTATCCCTAAAAAATTTTCAAAACTGTTGGGGAAAACAGAGAATTGAATGCAGTCGATGAGCAGTTTCCGTTGTCTGCTACAAAACGTCACAACGTAGAAGTAAAAGAAACAGGCAGAAATGCTTGACTCATTTTATCAGAGTGGTTTGTCTTCTAGGAAAAAACTTGGATTGTGCGGGAACACAATGAAAACTGTCGAGTCTTATAAATCGAAGCAACTAATGAAAGTTGAATTTCCCCTTTAAATATTTTGACGGGTAATTATAACTACTCTGGCCTTATTAGAATCAACAACGTTCTTCATGCTGGAACATCTCCTGACGGCCCAGAATCAGATGTTACGCTCGCGCAGTTTGCGGAAGTTATGCACAGGAGAAATTGAGAAGGAGATTTTCTGAGACGCCAATTTTGTGGCATTGATATTTGATGAAACGACTGATGTGAACATGAAATCACGAACTCACTAAGTGTGTTGCGTTATGTTTTCAAAGAATGGAGTTCAAGAAGATTCTTGCATTTTCCTGGACTGCAAGCAAAGACTCCCGGCATCTGCGATTATTTGAAACACGCAGAAAGGGCGTTATTAAACACGTACAAATGTGAAAAAAAAAAGTAATAGCGGCAAAACGTATGACAGCGCAGCAGTAAATGGGCAGGGTGGTAACTGGTCTTCAGGGAAAATTAAAGAAATATATAGTGTAAAGAAGCCAATATTTGCTGCATTATTATGGACTGTGGTCTTATAGGAGAATGCTGACTAAATGTATGAAAGGGAATTGTGATTATTTTTCGCCTGTTTTAGTTCTGAAGCATTCTTTTCTAAATCTAAGGCTTTTCTAAAAACTAGGCGCGATTGAAGCTCTTAGACACTGTGTGAAAAAAGCGATTTACTCTTCAGCTGCAGCAACACGTTGGAATTTCACCAGCAGACTTGTACAAACTGCTGAAAAGATCATAACAGTGATCTGCAGGAATTATTTGCCCTAAGTAGACGAAAAATCTCCAAGTGACTGGCCCTGAAACTCTCCGTGAAAGTTCCCAAACCCGCTCGAAGTAGCCTGCAAACCTCCACCGAATTTACAAGTATTTTTGTCTCAGTTTCCTCGAGGCTTGTCTGTTTTTCACGTTAAAACCCCAATCACTTAAGCCATGATAGTTAAAGTGAAGGAAATACCGAAGGTTCGCGTGCGGAACAATTTAGCAGAACTGTATAGTATTGAATTGAATTGATAGCCTTAATTTTAACGTGGGCGAGAACTCGGACATCAGCCGCTTCGTTGTCTGAACACGCAATTTCGCCTACGCTCCTGTTCACAGCTAGCAGAGAAACGGAGGTATTTCTTGAGCGGAAAACAAGGCGATGAATTCTATGGCGAATTTAGGCTGCAGTGCGTCAGTTTAGGCTTGAGGATCTATTTACATGCAAAGTAAATCTACTAACATGGGGACAGCCGCATATACTTCCCCTGCGAAGGATTTTTTCGCCCTTAAAACTCCACGGCTTTGATCGGGTTTGAACCCTCCTTGGGTATAACAGTCCGATACGCTAACATCATCGCCGCCGCAATGTATTCATAACTATTATTACTCGCCGGATAGTATTCATGACTAGGAGCAAAAGACTATCTTTCGTTCTTAAACAAAAATATTTTTTAATTATAAATTTTTAATATTTTCACCGCTTGCTAATTTTTATAGTGATATTAAATTACTATTACTATTATTAATATTATAAAAATATTTACTATTAATACTTTTACTTATAATTTATTATTACTAATATTAGACTTGTATTATTCTATAATAAATTTTAATTATATTATTTGGTTTTATTACTGTCCTTATTTTTATAATTATAGTTAACTATTATCCTAGAATATTAATTAGTCATAAGAAAGTTAGAATAATTAGACAAATCCTAAGTAGTTAGTACCCTACGTGTGATTGTAAGCAACTTATTTAATTCTGATTCCTTTCTGCTTATTGCTTTTTTTCCCGTAAATGTTGCAACGAAGCTAAACACCGCCTTTTCCTCCGTACACGTACAGTAAAATGCTTATTACCGTTTGTATTCATATTTCAACATGTATATACATTAGTCATTGTCCATCATGCGCAGTTGATAAATAACTAACTGTAATTCTAATAAACTAATTAAATTATTAATGTTCTACGATTTGTAATGTTAAGTCAATTTATTGCCACCTTATGACAACACTTCAAACGAAGCACACGAAAATAAAACTTTATAGTTTATTATAATGCGATTTAGTGTGTTTAAATTCAAAACATTTTATAAACTGGTGTCTGTGGCGAAATTCATCCAATGTAATAAACATTGAAAATAGTAAAATGAATCCTTTAACGTTCTATAGCCGCGAAAAAGCAACGTGTTTACCATGTAGAAATATAAAATAAATCCTTAAATCTTGGAAATCCTTCATTAATTTTCAACTCACAAAATGTGTTCACAAAGAGCGAACCTACTTTTATTAAAAAACGGATAATCTACGTTTTACTATATTGCTTTATACTAGTTGACATTAGAGTCAATAATGTGGAATGTATTGCTGGTGATTTGCTGAAATATTCCGAGATAAGTGACCTTCTTTTAGGGAAAATATCTATGTACCTTAGCTGGCAAAACGGACAAAAACTTTGGATTATCAAATAGGTTTTGTAACATTTCTAAAAGTTCAATTTGGAAAGTCAAGCTCGACTAAATAAAACAGCTATATCTTTAACAATCACCATCTCGCCGTTCAAGAACAATGAGCTTTGCAAATATGGATTGCGGCATTCAATTAAGCTTTGCAGACTGAAAGAAATAAATCAATACGTTGAAGAAACAACTTGTAAAATAGTGTAAAAAACTAAAATAAAGTTGTAAAAGTAAAAATAGTAAAAATATAGTAAAGTTATAAAAGTAAATATATAGAAAAGTAGTAAAAATATAGTAATGTTATAAAAGTAAAAATAAAGTTGTAAAAGAATAAAATATAGTAAAGTATAAAAGTTATAAAATATAAAAATAAAGTTCATTGCCCTCTGGTTCACCTGCTTTGTCGAAATTCCAACTTCTTTCGAACGCTAATTACTTCAGTTGCCTATATTCAATTGTCTTTCCGTGTATCTTTCTGCCTTTTAAGTTTTCCTTCTAAATTTGTGAGCCACCTTTCCGAAATGCTTCCGGATGATTCTTAAAATTGTTTATTTTCCTAAGTTACCCGTTATTTAACGATATATAAAATTCGGCTCCGCGTTCACGTTGTAAATTGTATCTTCTTTTACTGATTTAGTTATTAATACATTATATTCCTAAACAATTTTTTTATAGTACCTGCGTATGGTTACAATATATATAAAACCTGGCGTCATAATGAACATGACGGTTACGTGCACATATGTGCTACTCTCACCGTAACCATTTACGTTATTTTACTTCGTGTAGAAACTGGAAATTGAAAAAATGTAATATTAAAGAATAATGTGCGCGGCGATGATGTTACGGTTAGCGTATCGGATTGTTATATCCAAGTTGACGGATTCAAACCCGATCGAAGCCAAGGATTTTTAAAGGCGAAAAACTTCTTCGTACGCCTTCCTTCGGAGGGGAAGTAAAGCCAGCTATCTCATGTTAATAGATTTACTAGCATGTAAAAGATCCTCAAGCCTAAATGACGCTAATTGGTGAAAAGAGCGTAGCGAAATTTGCGTAGTCAGACGGAAGAGCGGGCGTGATGGCCCGAGTCTCGCCACGTCAAATAAGGCATTAATTCAATTAAATAATGTAGCGTAAGTTTATTAAAATATTTATTTTAAGATAATGTACCGTTATTCCCGTGCAAATCAGGAGGTATAAATATTCTTCATAAAAGGAAATGACAAGAGTTTGGAAAAGTTCTCACATCATCACTGGTCATGGATGGGACGAGATCTTTTGCGATTTCTTGAAAGAATTAACACTTTTTTATTTGTCATTCATTTCTTAATAAACCATATAATATAGTTATATACATATGATAACGAGCCTAGCGAGTAAGAAGAAGAATATTCCCATAACGCATATATGTTGAGAGAGCATATACGAGAACATATTATTGAGTTGAACACTTATTTTAAAGGAGCCGTTTTGGATTGTCTCTAAGTAGCAATTGGTGATTTTCCAGTATCTACGAGTATTCTCCACGTGTGGTGTAGTGCTAGAGGGGACTCGAAAGCCCCCGGCGCGCTGCTCCAGGACAATGGCACCGCCAGAGAAGATCTGCACTAATTGAAAGGGTTACAAGGCAATGCTATTTGTTGCCGATAGACACACATTTGTTTTGATGTGATTCAGTATACCAAAAAATCCGATTTTTCATTTGAAAGCATTAAATATCCATACCAGGAATAAACATTCTTAGGATTCAATAAATCACACTCAGTAATTTAAGCGCTCAATGCACTTCTGCTCGTATTGGAATTGGTGGCTTTAGTGTCTGACGCGCCTTACTAACGACGTTTAGTGTCTAGTTATATTATGATTTGGTAAGGTTCAAGTCGAGGGACATCTTTGGCAGGTTTCTCATACACTAGGAGTAACGGCTTCAGTTTCCCAAAAAAGAAGGTAGTTGATATATTAATGATATACTATTGTAAACCTGCCATCTCTCTGTGCAATCATAGGACGAAAGTTATACTACCATAGCCTTTTCAAGGCAGGTAAAAACCATGAGCGCAAACTCTCTACTCTTTTTTATTACTTCTTCGCCTCTTTTCACCCACTAAAAATAGCCATGGATGTGTGGTAAGTGATATTTGAGGAACAAAAGAATCTAAAATGACGTTACATAATCAAATAGTATAAAATATCTTTTATATTATTTGGCATAGTTCACTCAAACCGATTTTATCACAGAAAAAAGTATCGAATATTCTTTACTCTATTGGTCTCCATTCAATGTCAATATATTGTGACTGACTTTTTTGTATTTATATCAACGTTAGTATCTCACATCGGAGAATATTGAGTATTCCTATCATTGAGCATTCCCGAATACTTTCTTCATTATTCCTCTTTCAATGTAGTTTATCTATCTATTTTTGCTCGAAAACGTTGCTTTGGATGCGGCTGACTAATAAATTTGGAGAGCTAAACGTCATACATTTTATTGTAAAAATAAGTTTATTAAATAGTTCAGTTTATTTTCGGAATGAAGTATAATTACTGCAGGAAGAAATATCAAAATCGAGATGCATTACTTTTTATCACGGAACACGCGAATTCAAGTTTTTGATTAAAGTACTGTGGGAAAAATAAGACGTAAGATAACATTAACGCACTCTTGGGTAGATACTACCATAATTGGTCATTTGAATTCCTTGTTTACGTCCCATTAGCATAATGCAGTTTCAAAAGGTGGATGTAAGATGTATAGGAGTGTAATTGTATTTCCCATTACATTAAAAATGTACGATCGTCTAACTGAAATAATGTAGTCACAGATTTTTATATACAACCTGTGTGTATTATTTTATAACATTTTATTCCATAGGAGCAATTAAGTAAGTCTCGATTACACCAATAAAAAGTGACCTAGTTACCATTACACCTCGGATGTTTAAGTCAATGGCTATTGTACTCTTCTGCCGAAAACAAAATTAATTTAAAAATCTCAAGACTACAAGAATGCCTCAAAATGCTCAGCGTCCATTAATAACTGATTTTTTCTGACTTTTTAATTTTCATCAGTATTCAAGCCAGTGAAGGACTAATGAATTACGTGTGGAATATTTTTCTGCTTATGAAATTATTCTGAATGAAAAATGACAATGCTGTTTGTCTTTCTATTAATACTCCGGTGTTTTTAATGAAACATGATTTATGGGCAAATTTATTTACTAGTCGATTTACACATAGTTAAGAAACTGTACTACGTGCATTCGCTTAATAAGAAGCAATTTTATGCGATTAAATTAGAAATGTTTGAGCGCAAATATTCGAGTTTTCGTTACCATCAATAATATAAAATACATTTACCTATAATTCAAGACAGATAAATAAAAAAAGACATTAATAAACAAATCACAATAAGAAGTGTTTTCGTATTGCTTGTTTTTAAAACTTGGGATTTCACTTAGTAGATATCTTCCATGTAATCGATATCCTTGATGATCAGGGTCCAAATAGACGGGTGTCAGTTCCTCTGGAGAGTTGAATTCAGCATAAGTGACCTTTGTATGGAAACATTTACCATAATTAATTCTGGCGATCTCATTTGATGATGATTCCATATTTTGAAATGTTAAAATCAAGGAAGCTAAAACAGAATTTGGAGAATAAAATCTTGGTTTAATAAACCTGAGAATGTTTTAGGCCTAGTTGCATTGAACATCTGGCCTACTTTCAATGTAACAGCAGATACCAAAAGGGCACAGTTAGTAAGAGAATAACGGAAGAAACTTCTGGATTCACCATTACATTTCTGATTGTTCCCTTTTTCATCTTCTTGCGGAAAGAAATTCCAATTCGTAGCCTTCCGTAGCTGGTTTTTAAAGCGAGTTTATTGCGACGCGACGCGACGCCGCTGAATGCAGCAACGCCCCTGGCGGCGGCCGCGCGCAACCTTCAGTCGATCTCGAGCTTCTTGAAGGAGCCGACGATTCCGAAGGCGCTGCGCTGGCTGGAATCGGCCGGCCGCTTGCTCTCGTCCGCGCCGCGCGCCGCCAGCGACAGCATCCAATCCTTATGCTCGTGCAGCCGCGCGATGCTCTCCTCTGAAGCAGAAAACAACGCGCACACTTCCGTTAGTGCCCCTCTGCGGGAAGGCAAAGCAGTTCTTCAGCACTCGTGCGTGAAATCTAGAACTCACTTTCCCGGTTTATTGATTCGAAAGTGTTATTTGAGGTGCGCGTACGGAAAAGCCCACTTTCTCGCGGGCACACCGCGACAAGTCACTGCTATATAAACGACAGGGTACTCTAAAGAAAACAAAACATTCGGGCGACATGAATCAACATGGCTCTCAAGACTAAAATATACTTGCAAGTTTCCATGAATTTGTATAAATTATGTACGTCACTCGGCTTTGATGTACCTATTTCAAATGTCACATTATTAATTTTTCCACTCGTTGCGTAAATAACTTCAATAAAATTATATATCACTAAAAATGTTCACAAAATAATTTCTTCACAGAACACATTTTAGTTTTCGATAAACTCCACTAAAAACCATTTGAAGCATTTACACTCACAAATGCAATAATCTACACAAATAGATAGAAATATGCATATTGACTGCGTGAAAGATATTAAATTAATAATTTCTTTGACTGATTGCGATTGTTCGCGACTCTTGCTTAGGTACTGGTCCACTACCAAAGACTACGCAACCCGTTCCCTGGTCATGCACGCTCGGGGCGTTACAATGTCCGTTAAAAACGAGTTGCGAAAAATCAAAATTATTCAAAAAAGTCTTATCTAACACATAATAATATGTATGTCATACGATTCGTCTTTTCACGCACATTATGATATATAAAAAATATGTATAGTTCCATTTGAAAAAATAATGTACCTCAATATCTTGTAAAATACAAGGTATAATATGCAAAATATGCACAATATGCATTTAAACGAGCCCCATTTCATCACGCACTTCTGTGAGAACTGTATTGCAATAACTTCGACCGTTCAAAACCTGCAGGAGGTGCTAAAGCTGAGTGATTTGCCCAGGACTCTCTCCGCGGAGAGAAAAGTCTCCGAGAAAAGTTCAGATTTAATAAACTCCACAGGCCAATAATATGTGCAATTTTAAAAACTATATTTAAAAAAAATGTCTCCACTAAAACAATTTTTTTTAATGGCTCCAAATTTTTTCATTAAACCTTTGGTAGGGATAGTGGAAATTGTCCTCTATAAGGTAACAAACGTGATATTGCTCTATTCTTTTTTTTATATATAGTACGGAGTTGCTCTACAGCGGTCACCGTTTCTCCGCTCTCAGTCTCCATGCCTCTCTATTGGACCATAGATCATCTGGCATTTCTCTTAAACACATGATGTTTCCTCTCCTATTTTTCCTTTTATCTCTTCTTTCTATTATTCGTATTATTTTGCTATACAGTCTACCTATAGATCCAATAACTGCTTATTTCCTCTGTATTTGTTTCATTGTCTCTAGATCCTTTCTTATGGATTGGTTGTTAGGTAAGACGTTCGCCACTCCTGAGAGGAATTATTCTCCATTCAATAACAATAGGAAATTCCGGCCTTTGCGCATTTTCAGTTTTTGTTTACGCCCACTATGTAAAAGTGCACAAAAGTTGTTCAGTTGTCTCGCTTTTCCCTTGCCTTTCTTTTTGTTTCAGGACCAGACGGCTATATCTGTTTCGGGTCTCATCATTTCCTGGATTACTTCTTGTTGTTATTTGATATACTTTGTACATTCCATATAACGCAATATTCAGAGTCCATTTCTTTGCTGATGTTTCGTTTCCCTTTTGAAATATCCGAGGCATTCTATAACTGAGATTTTAGCGCGTGTGCATGTTTACGGTGTGCCAGAGTGCTGGCCCCAGGCACAACCCCCAAACCTGGCAGGACCGGAGCTTTTATTTCAGGGGTTCCCATCCCTTAGGCTGATCGATTCCCCATTAGCTTAAGGAGTCCAGCCTACCCCTGATCCACTCTTTAGGGATGAATAATTCCCAATGTTAGGTGAATCCCACTTCTTCCTGTTGATCATGCCACCATTCACTACTGGATGCTTCTGGGGTGCTACCCGCGTAAGACCTGTCTAGTACACTCTTAAAGAATAAGGAAGGAGATGAGGAAAGACTCCCTAGCCCTCGAAACCTAATAGCGTCGGGTCAGAAAAAAACAAGAGTTGACCTAGGGAGGCCGATAGAATAGATGAAAGCATTGTGGCCACAAGATAAGTTTAAAGATTGTCACAAATGGTAGATAAGCGAACCATAACAATATGAACACATCGTTATGCGGGAAGGACAAAAAGAGAGGAAAGAAATGTACGATAGGATTGCGGATGGATAAAGACGTGGTAGCGACACGACTTAGTCTGGCCCCTCATTTTGGCCTTCGGGCATGGTACCCTAGTCATGCCGTAGAAAATTAAAAGCTCATGCTACCCGCGTTTAGCCCTCCACCTTAC
>BOPP01000138.1:899238-917585 GCA_017312745.1 Gryllus bimaculatus
CATGACGAGAGATAGGCTCTGCGTTTTTACTTTTCTCTGGCAATGCTAACGTAAAGTAGCCAGAGGAAGTATGTAATTCGTGCGCTGGGAAAACGGCGAATTTTCGACAAACAAAAAAACTCTACTTGCCGGGCTTTTTGGGTAAACGAAAAAGTGGGAAATAAATTCCCAGGATTGCTAAATGTAGAGAAAAATCTCTCTAATATGTCGTGTAAAGTCGAACTCATCTTTTGTGAGGCAATGGAACGCGATTTTTTCTTTTTTTAATTTGGTTCGTCATACGTTTTAAGATATCTTAAACCCGTTGTTTGGGCCATTGACCGCTTATCTGAAGTAATCATTCTTTAATTTCTTTGTCTTGTCTTGTCACGTCGCAGTGCGGTCAGTGCTTTTCTCCTTTCAGCTTCGAAGCCGTTAGATCTGCGGGGTTTCTTAGGCCGTCACGACCAGGAAACCGGAGTCTCCAAATTCGCACCACCTCCGTGAGTGCACGAAGCGTAGTAAGCGAAATCGGCAACGACACGGCAAAACTGTCTGTCCTGTGCACCGACCGCTAGCACATAAACGTTCACCGATTTTCTCCAAAATTGATAGTTCCTAATCGAAGCCTGGGCTGATGTCGCGGGCGCTGGAATTTGAACAGCAATATTCTAATTTTGGTGTACTTTAAATGAAGCCGCCTCGGCGTTTTTCAAAAAAAGTCTTCACATTTTTTTTATTAAATTTTGTTTTTTTGAATATTGCGAAAAAACGCTAGTAGAATGATGCAGGTCATTTTCGTTCAAATCGCCTTTAAAAAATTGCAACAAAAAATAAATTTTAAAACTACGAAATTGAAGGGATGAATTTTTTGCATGCAGAGACAAAGTCTACTTATAAAAATTAAAATCTTAAAAAAGGTTATGTAGCAAATTTCGTTAAAAATATACGTACTTTTTGCGTTTCAATTGCGCTTGAAATTTAACGATTTTTGCCCCCCCAAAATTGCTCGCTCTTTTTCTTTAAATTTTCTCACTTATGTAATAAGAGTCGTAAAAAAACATGGTATAGTCGCTATTTTGCGATATCGCTTCGGTTTTTCGAAATTGCAAAATTGTAATTGTAATAGTGGATAGTTTTGTCTCACACAAAGAGTAATTAGCTGTTTAAAAAGATTCATGTATAATTTGTTTGTAAAAGTTATTAGTTTCGAGTAATTTCTGTTTGAAATTAAATGAAACTTATAGACGTCTCCTAATACATAACGATAACATTGTAATATAGCGAGAAAGTAATGCGCAAGTTGTAGTAGCGACTAGTTAGAAATCGTCGCAGCTGCCATACAGTACGACTTAGAATTGAAAGTTGAAGTTGGCCTTAAAGTAGCAGTAAGCAAAAGTTGGTGTTGCAGCGCCCGCTGTCGCTGCCTGCCGAAGCGCGACAGCCGGCGGCTGCCCCGTGGTTGTGCATGGGCTTCGCCGCCGCGCAGGGAACTGTGCGGCGGTTCGAGCGGCGTGGCGGGCGGCCAACGCGTGCGGCGCCGCTCATGGAGGTGAGGTGGTGCGCCACCCCACGCCAGCGCCTTCGTGTGGCGTGTTTGGACGCCGCGCCACCTCCGCCTGGCACCTGACGCGCGCGCCCCACCGCGCCTTCTGCACGTGCTGCTGCTCCTTCATATCCATGGGGTGGTCAGCGCGCGGCGACCCGACGGCCCAGAAGTCCAAGGAGATACAATATGGAGGGGAAGGAAGATGGGAACGAAAAGGGAGAGGGATAGATGAATGTGAAGACAGTGAAAGATAGGGGGAAAACGCGCCTAGGGAGAAATAGAGAATGAGAAGCGGGAGAGAAAACGAATGGGTGGTTAGAGAGGGAGAAAAGGTAGGGAAGGTGTAAGAAACGAGTGGGTGGAGAATGAACAGTAAGGTAAGAGTGGAGAGGGGAGGGTGGAGAAATGACAGTAAGGTAAGAGTGGGAGAGGGAAAGGGTGGAGAATGATCAGAAGGGTTGTACCGCTGCAGAAATGAGATTGAATTTGAATATGCCTTATTTTACGTGGCGAGAACTCGGGCATCAGGGCCTTCTCTTACCCGTCTGACCACGCCAAATTTCAATAAATGCTCCTTTCATATACAGCAGAGAAAGTAGGTTTTCTTGGGCGAGAAACGGCGATTTGAAATTGAGCTCAGAGGCGTCATTTAGGCTTGAGGATTTTTTACATGCTAAGTAAATCTTAACGACATGGGACAGGCCGCTTTTAACTTCCCCTCCGAAGGAAGGCGTAACGAAGGATTTTTTCGGCCTTAAAAAACCACGGTTCCATCGGGTTTGAACCCGCGCAACTTGGGTACAACAGTTAGTAGCTAAACCGTTAAAACCATCGCAGCCGCAAAGAGAAGGGGAAAGAGAGGGATAGAAGAGGGGAAGGTAGTAATGAGGCAGAAAGTAGAGATACAAAGGAGAGAGAGAGATATAGAGACGCGATATCAAACGAAAAATCAGAGGAGACAAGAGGACAAAATGTGAGAGGGATACGCAACGATGGATAAAAAATTAAATAAATGCACGAAAGAAAAAGGCGAAAGGAAAAATTGAATTGCTTCTGGTAGTATTAATTGTTGGTAATAATGTGCCTAATTATTCACTTGTCATTGACACCAATGCTCGGACCGAGCAATCCGCTTAAAAATATTTTTTTTCCGTTATGAGGTACGCGCCAAGCTTATATCTTTCCGAGAGAATCGATACCCCGCATACCAGGAACAAGCGTCTTTCCGCCCAATGGTTAATTGCGCCCATCACATATCACTAACTTCTGACTACCGATTGGGTCAACGCGGTCCTCCCCGGAATGCGTAAGGGTTGTCCAATTCGTTTGCACGGTTTTGGGGAGATAGAATTTCAACCCGAAACTTTTGGCGAGGGGAACTTTAGCGTTTACAGTGAAAGTAGAAAAGAATAGGCAGAAGATTTCCTTTAACAAGAGTTTTTGTTTTGTCTGATGCATTACATATTACGTTGAATGCAAGCATTGTTGCTTTGTGTGCTATCCTTTATTAACCTGATGGTCTTACTCTTCAGGTATGAGCAATGACCCTAATCCACATCCAACTGTGCATCATAATGCTCGTTGCAATATTGTATTTCTCTGAAAAACGTTAAAACCGCATAAAAGCGCCGAAAAGGTCTTTGTTTAACAAACGAGTTTTAAACTACACCACAGTTTTTTGCTAATTTTATGTTCGTTGCCTACGAGGGAACTAAGAGATGCGTAAGAGGAATATATTCGAAACGCAATCACAGAACTTTCATGGGGAATAAAATGCTTTTGCCAATTATTTGGGCTAATTAAAGTAAGTTTATTGTTTTTCTTTAACATTTTACTCTCTAATTTTTCCAGTTAATCATTCTAGGTGATTCTTTTGCCTTCGTATGAGCATATACTACTTCGATAAGCAGACACGACAAGTAGTGTCCAGAATAGTATTTAGGCACATGAGGGGAAGGAGGTAAATTTAATTTTGAATACTTCCGCTGAAATTAAATTTGAAATAAAATTAATTGTTAATTTCAAATTTTTAAAAAAAATCATAACGTGAAGAGTTCTTTTTTATACTTTTGATAATATGGGGTAAAAAAGTTTATTTAATTGAGTTGCAATACAAAATTACCTTAGCTTTGGGAAGAAACGCGCATTTTCCCTCCGCTCCTCCACACTGACCTCGTGCGACCGGAGCAGTACATTGCCGTTTGCCCGTGCAAGTGACGCAACCACGCGATGTCCTAGGTCGAGTACGAATCGGTGACGGAGTGCCTGATCTCGGACGGACTCGGTCTGATGAAGATGTTTTTGCTGTTCTGCAAATGCAGGCGAATGCGGAAACAGCATCTTAACGAAGCGGTCATGTACCACGCGCGACGTCCCTTTCGCAATCTCGTCCGCCCTCGGTCGTCTTTGCATTTGTTGGGCACTTCGCTATATACGATTCATTGGAACCCCTCGGGAGGTTACAGCTTATCTGGGGGGCAGAAGTGGAGGGGCCGCACTGCGCGGGGTGGGCACAAGCGCGCAAATACGCCTCGCAAGGCGTCTTGGTGTTTTCCTTTGAATTGGCGGGGCTCCTCTCTGTCTGTGCAGGCAAGCCTGTGCCGGTGCCCATGAAGGCCATCGCACGTCATCAACGTGCACGCCGCCCTGCGTCGAGAAGGGGCCATGTTGCTGGTCAAGCCCGTTCCTAGGCAAGGAGCTGCATCGCCTGGTGAGTGAGCAACGCCGCCCATCCCCTTCCTTTGCCAACATTTCTTTAAGGACGAAAAAGTAGCAAAACGGGGGGCTCATGATATATTTTTCCATCCTTACGCTGCAGTTATTCTAGAAACTATTTGCATCTAAAAAAGGAGCTTAATATTTTTTTGATGTAATTCGTCTGTAGAAATAGCCTAATCCGCCTTTCCCTCTTTCCTAATCATATAATGGAACCCATGTTTCAGTGTGGAATAAAAATTGGCGGCAGGGAAGAGGAACGTATGCGTTTCTAATGTGTGTTTTCTGTGGTGTTTCATCTCTATATTTTAGTTTTTACTGTCCCCATTTTACTGTTCTTTTTTCAACAATTACTCGTGAGTTCTTTTTAAAGGTATTAATTTCTATAAAATAATTATTTAAAGTGTCGTTGTAAGTATTAACTTCTATTAAAGTAACCCCCAAAATTACGAATCATTGCGTGGCGCATTCAAGATATCGCTTTGGCTCCATCTGTCACATTTCAATCTCTGCTTCTTTTACTCTTTCAAGTCACATTCGTAATGCAAATAGTCGTGGATCATTAGAAACGTGTTTAGGTTCGTGATAAGCGCTAAATGGAATATTGCTCACGGCTTGATACAGAAGGGGAACAGTAGCCAACCCCAGCGGTGACAGTTACGGGGGTTGCCGTGCAGTTTCGTTAAGTCAAGGGATAGGAAGACAAAAGTCCGGTCATATGCTACAACCTTCATGTGGGTGGAGAACGCTTTGGTGTAATAAGCTTGATGACAGGCAAGTCGTTTATTGTAAATAATCAAGCTAATTGAATCTATCCATTCATAAGGTTAACTGGTTTCCTTACCTCACTTTTACAAAACAAACAAGCATTCTATTTGAATAAGAATGACATACATGAACCTTTCATATATGCTTGAAAGTTTTTCGCCGTAAAGAATTTCCACATGTAATACTTTCACATGTACATGAACTAGTGGTAAAGCTACAGAATGGCACAGACACACACACAGGAACACACACACAGGAACACACACACAGGGGAGCAGTCTGTGTCTGTCCCTGTGTGTGTGTCTGTATGTGTGTCTGTGTGTGTGTCTCTCTCTGCCTGTGTGTTGCTCTGTGAGTGTGTGTGTGTGTGTGTGTGTTGCTCTGTGTGTGTGTCTGTCTCTCTATCTGACTGCCTGACTCTGCCTGACTGCCGTCTAAAATAATATTTCTACTATTACGACACCGAAAAATTAAGAAAAGTTCAAAAAATGTTATTTTGGCGGAGATAGATGGCAGCTGGCAAGAATATGTGGCAAGTCTGAATAGCTAGCCGAGACCAAAGGAAATAGAAAAGTAATAAAGAAACGTCTGTGCCATTCTGTAGCTCCACTAGTTCATGTACGATGTGAAGTATTCATGGGGAAATTCTTACGGGAAAACTTTCAAGATATATGCAAGCTTCATTTGTATTTCATTCTTATTCAAACAGAATGCTTGTTTGTTTTGTAAAGTGAGGTAGGAAACCAGTTAACCTTATGAATGGATAGATTCAATTGGCTTGATTTTTACAATAAACGACTTTCCTGTCATCAAGCGTATTACACAAAGCGTTCTCACCCACATGAAGGTGTAGATATGACCGGATATTTCGGAGCTTTTGTCTCCTATCCCTTGACTTAACGAAACTTGCACGGCAACCCCCGTAACTGTCACCGCTGGGGTTGCTACTTTCCGCCTCTGTATCAAGGTGAGCAATATTCCATTAGCGTTATCACGAACCTAAACACGTTTTCTAAATGATCCACGACTATTTGCATACGAATGTGACTTGAAGAGTAAAAGAAGCAGAGATTTGAAATGTGACAGATGGAACAAAGCGGATATCTTGAAAGGCCGCCACGCAATGATTCGTAATGTTGGGGGTTACTTTAATAGAAGTTAATTCTTACAACGACACTTTAATAATAATTTTATAGGAAGTTAATACTTTAAAAGAACTCCGAGTAATTGTGAAAAAAAACACAGTAAAATGTGACAGTAAAACTAAAATATAGAGATGAAACACACAGGAAACACACATTATAAACGCATAGTTCCTCTTCCTCTGCCGCCATTTTTATTCCACACTGAAACATGGGTTCCATTATATTAGTTAGGAAAGAAGAAGGGGATTAGGCTATTTCTACAACGATATTACATCAAATATTTAGCTCCTTTTTAGATGCAAATAGTTTCCAGAAGACTGCAGCCAAGGAGTGAAAAATCTATCATGAGCTCCCGTTGGTACTTTTTTCGTCCTTAAAGAAATGTTGGCAAAGGAAGGGGATGGGGGTTGCTCACTCACCAGGCGGTGCAGCTCCTTGCCCAGGAAGGGCTTGACCAGGAACATGGCCTTCTCGACGAGGGCGTGCACGTTGATGACGTGGATGGCCTTCATGGGCACCGGCACAGCTTGCTGCACAGACAGAGAGGAGCCGCATCAGAACCCAAGCGCGTGCGAGGGCGTATTTGGCGCTTGTGCACCCGGCAGTGCGGCCCCTCCACTTCTGCCCCCCAGGATAAGCTGTAAGCTCCCGAGGGGTCTCCAGATGAATCGTATATAGCGAAGTGCCCACAAATGAAAGACGAGAGGGGGACGAGATTGCGAAAGGGACGGTCGCGCGTGGTACATGACCTCTTCGTTAAGATTCTGTTCCGCATTCGCCTGCATTTGAGCAGCAAAAACTCTTCATCAGACCGAGTCCGTCCGAGATCAGACTCCGTCACCGATCGTACTCGAACCTAGGACATCGCGGGGTGCGTCACTGCACGGGCAACGGCAATGTACTGTGCCGTCGCACGGGTCAGTGTGGAGGAGCGAGGAAAATGGCTTTCTTCCCAAAGCTAAGGTATTTTTGTATTGAACTCAATTTAATCAACTTTTTTACCCCATATTTATCAAAAGTATAAAAAGAACTCTTCACGTTATGATTTTTTTTAAAAATTTGAAATTAACAATTAATTTTATTTCAAATTTATTTCAGGGAAGTATTCAAAATTAAATTACCTCCTTCCCTCATGCTAAATACTTTCTGGACACTACTTGTCGTGTGCTTATCGAAGTAGATATGCTCATACGAAGGCAAAAGAATCACCTAGAATTATTAACTGGAAAAATTAGAGAGTAAAATGTTAAAGAAAACAATAACTTACTTTAATTAGCCCAATAATTGGCAAAAGCATTTTATTCCCCATGAAAGTTCTGTGATTGCGTTCGAATATATTCCTCTTACGCATCTCTTAGTTCCCTCGTAGGCAACGAACATAAAATTAGAAAAAATGTGGTGTAGTTTAAACTCGTTTGTTAAAGCAAAGACCTTTTCGGCCGCTTTATGCGGTTAAACGTTTTTCAGAAATACATATTGCAACGAGCATTATGATGCACAGTTGGGAGTGGTTAGGGTCATTGTCATACCTGAAGAGTAAGACATCAGGTCAATAAGGATAGCACACAAGCAACAATGTTGCATTCACGTAATATGTAATGATCAGACAAAACAAAAAACTTTGTTAAAGGAAATCTCTGCCTATTCTTTCTACTTTCCTGTATACGTAAAGTTCCCCTCGCAAAAAAATTTCGGGTTAAATTCTATCTCCCCAACCGTGCAAACGAATTTGGACACCCTTCGATCCGGGGGAGGACCGCGTTGACCAATCGGTAGTCAGAAGCTTAGTGATTATGTGATGGGCGCAAAGTACCATGGGGCGGGAAAGACGCTGTTCCTGGATGCGGGGTATCGATTCTCTCGGAAAGATATAGCTTGCGCGTACCTCATAACGGAAAAAAATATTTTTAAGCGGATGTTCTCGGTCGAGCATTGGTGTCAATAGACAAGTGAATAATTAGCACATTATTACAACAATTATACTACCATGAAGCAATCAATTTTTCCTTCGCCTTTTCTTTCGTGCATTTTTTTAATTTTTTTCCATCGTTGCGTATCCTCTCACATTTGTCCTCTTGTCTCCTCTGATTTTTCGTTTGATATCGCGTCTCTATATCTCTCTCTCTCCTTTGTATCTCTACTTTCTGCTCATCTACCTTCCCCTCTTCTATCCCTCTCTTTCCCCTTCTCTTTGCGGCTGCGATGGTTTAACGGTTTTAGCTACTAACTGTTGTACCCAAGTTGGCGCGGGTTCAAACCCGATGGAAGCCGTGGTTTTTTAAGGCCGAAAAAAATCCTTCGTACGCCTTCCTTCGGAGGGAAGTAAAGCCGGCTGTCCCATGTTCGTAGATTTACTTGCATGTAAAAAATCCTCAAGCCTAAATGACGCCTCTGAGCTCAATTTCAAATCGCCGTTTCTCGCCCAAGAAAACCTACTTTCTCTGCTATATGAAAGGAGCATATGAAATTTGGCGTGGTCAGACGGAAAGAAGGCCCTGATGGCCCGAGTCTCGCCACGTAAAATAAGGCATATTCAATTCAATCTCATTTCTGCAGCGGTCACCCTTCTGTCATTCTCCACCCTTCCCCTCTCCACTCTTACCTTACTGTCATTCTCCACCCTTCCCCTCTCCACTCTTACCTTACTGTCATTCTCCACCCACTCGTCTTCCTACACCTTCCTACTTTTCTCCCTCTCTAACCACCCATTCGTTTTCTCTCCCGCTTCTCATTCTCTTTTCTCCCTGGCCGTTTTCCCCTATCTTTCACTGTCTTCACATTCATCTATCCCTCTCCCTTTTCTGTCCCATCTCCTTCCCCTCCATTTGTATCTCCTTGGACTCTGGGCCGTCGGGTCGCGCGCGCTGACCTGGATGAAGGAGAGCAGCACGTGCAGAAGGCGCGGGGGCGCGCGCGTCAGGTGGCCGAGGCGGAGGTGCGCGGCGTCCAACACGCACACGAAGGCGCTGGCCGTGGGGTGGCGCACCACCGTCACCTCCATGAGCGCGCCGCACGCGTTGGCCGCCCGCCACGCGTCGAACGCCGACAGGTCCCTGCGCGGGGCGAAGCCCATGCACACCACGGGGCAGCCGCCGGCGTCGCGCTTCGGCAGCAGCGACAGCTCGCTGCAACACCAACTTTTGCTTACTGTGCCTTTAAGGCCAACTTCAACTTTACATTCTAAGTCGTACTGTACGGCAGCTGCGACATTTCTAACTAGTGGTACTACAACTGCGCATACTTTCTCGCTATATTACAATGTTATCGTTATGTATTAGGAGACGTCTATATAAGTTTCATTAATTTCAAACAGAAATTACTCGAAAACTAATAACTTTTACAAACAAATTATACATAATCTTTTTTAAACAGCTAATACTCTTTGTGTGAGACAAAACTATCCACTATTACAATTACAATTTTTGCAATTTTCGAAAAACCGAGCGATATCGCAAAATAGGACTATCACCATGTTTTTTTACCGACTCTTATTACATAAGTGAAGAAAATTTAAAGAAAAAGAGGAGCATTTTTGGGGGGAAAAATCGTAAATTTCAAGCGCAAATTGCGCAAAAAGTACTCATATTTTTAACGAAATTTGTACATAACCTTTTTTAAGATTTAATTTTATATAGTAGACTTTGTCTGAGGCAAAAAATTCTCTTCAATTTCGTAGTTTAAAATTTATTTTTGTTGCAATTTTTTAAAGGGATTTTAACGAAAATGACCTGCATCATTCTACTAGCGTTTTTCGCAATATTCAAAAACAAAATTTAATAAAAAAAATGTGAAGACTTTTTTGAAAAACGTCCGAGGGGCTTCATTTAAAGTACCACCAAAATTAGAATATTGCTTTCAAATTCCAGGGCCCGCGACATCAGCCAGGTCGATTAGGAAATATCAATTTTGGAGAAAATCGGTTGAACGGTTTATGTGCTGGCGTTGTGCACAGTCAGACAGTTTTGCCGGTGTCGTTTGCCGAATTCGCTTACTACGCTTCGTGACGTCACGGAGGTGGTGCGAATTGGAGACTCGCGGTTTCCTGGTCGGGTGACCGGCTAAGAACCCCGAGATCTAACGGCTTCGAGCTGAAAGGATAAAAGGCACTGACCGACTGCGACGTGACAAGACAAGACAAAGAAATTAAAGAATGATTACTTCAGATAAGCGGTCAATGCCCAACAAGGGTTTAAGATATCTAACGTATGACGAACCAAATTAAAAAAAGAAAAAATCGGTATCCATGCCTCACAAAAGATGAGTTCCGACTACACGACATATTAGAGGATTTTTCTCTACATTTAGCAATTGAATTTATCCACTTTTTCGTTACCAAGGCCCGGCAAGTAGAGTTTTTGTGTCGAAAATTCGCCGTTTTCCAGCGCACGATTACAATACTTCCTCTACTTACGTTAGCATGTGCGAGAAAGTAAAAACGAGAGCTTAATAGCTTTGAGAAGTCGTCTTGTAGGCCGAGGTGTATTCGCGAACGGTCAGAATATTACAGAATTCGATATAAGAGGTTTTGGACCCCGATTTTGCATATCAAAGATGGCAACACATGTTCTGTTCATGATCTAATTGAAGACCGTTTGGAATTTTCAAGTTTACTTGGTAGTTAATTATTAACGAAATGAGCATTTCAATAAATTGGTACATAATTTCCTTGCAAATAAAAATTTTGTAACACGTGTTTTGTAGGTTATATTTATATGATCCTGTAGCAACTCTCAACTCTGAAGTTTTACATTCAATAATTGTTTTTTGCAATTCCTTTTTCACCTAAACCTAACCATTTCCACAACTTTATTTAATGTTTGTTATATTTTATCTGTATTTCCTTGCTTTAAAATCGTGTTCAGTGTTATCTCACACTTGTCTTTTTGCGGTCTGTTATTTCATATGTAACTATTTTCTATACCAGAAATGTATTTCTCATACATTCGATACTTCTTTATACAATTATGCAAATTTCGCAATCCTCTCTCTCTTACCTATTACGAAAAATCAATAAAAATAAGCTCTTTACTTCAAAGTACAAACAGAACCAAAACATACGGTCTCTGGAGAGTTCACCAGGATCCAACATTGCTAACCAACTCACGTATACATTAAAGTTATACTCGCTAAGCATTAGTTTAAAGGGGCGGTCAAATGTCGAATAACTAAGCATAACTCAAAACGCGTCTTAAAATTAAGGTTAACTTTACTATGTCTTACTTAAAAAATATTTGGTGAAACCGACCCTTAGGCCCGATTTAGACACCATCTTCTTACCAACAATTGCAAAGTTTTAGTTTTTCACAATTTCACCTTTCAACGCTTATCGAATTCTTAACAAAATCGAGACCGAGCCTTGCGCAATCGGTTCAGGGATATTCAGATGTTCTCCCAAAGCCAGGCCTTCCCATTACATTAAAGTGGTATTTTAGTATCTGTTAATGTAGATAACAGTTGTATAATCTGAGCATATTGAACTAGTAATTTAGAAAGCAAATTTAAGGACGTAAATGACCACTGCGTCACAGAAAAAAAAAAAGACCGCAAGTACTGAAAATGCGTAAAATGTATACCTGTCCTTGCCTTTTCTCAAAAACTGAAAATATTTTAACACAATTTTGTAGAAAATGGTTGTAATGACAGCTCTGAGAGCGACAAATCGGCTCAGTTGTCCCTTCCTACACAATACATTAGAGTATTTCTTATAAGAGGGTTCTGATGTTGAGGATTGTTCATCAAACACTGCCATGAAACCTCAACAGCAAGTTACGCAGGCTGGAGATTATGCCAATGTGATAATGTTTTGATTACGTATTATAGTTACACTGTTCCGTTTTACATTTGCTTAGAATGCCTCTTAAGTTACTTTTTCCATTTCAAACTATTAAAGGAGTGCAAAGGTAAAGTATGAAGAATGAGGTGCTAAGTATAAAGTAATCTAAAGTTTTGATAAAACATACATAGCCGTGCAATGTATTAAACTGAAGATAAGAAATAGTTGATTTTTGCCAAGAATGCATGGCGGGTACATAATTCTTCCGTACAGATATCATGTTTCTTTTACATTTCCATTATCATTACTGATCTCAGTTATTGTCAGTATTAGTTTTTCCTCATTTCATTACCAGCATTTTATTTTATTACTTATTTATTTAATTCATAAAATTATAAAAATGTTTGTTTTCAATAATAGATACATTGTGTATACCAATACAGAGCTGAGTAGGGGAATCAATTTGTCCTTTTTGTCTTAAATTTCTCGAAGATTCGACACGAGTCTCTGAACCCAGTAAACCACTTAACCATCCCGAAATGCTCGTGTCAACGACATTCTAATTTATCGTAATAAACTATATCTGGGGAAACGAAGAGACGTTTCAATAGAGCTAAAATCATGTAGATACAGCATTGGTGAATGTGTCCTCGCTTTCCCCCCTCTGTCGCTCTTTCTCGCCCTGTCGGCATATCTCTCTCTCTCTCTCTCTCTCTCTTGCTCTCTCGCTGCCTCTCTAACTCTGTCTCTCTCTCTCCCCCTCTTGCTCTCTTTCACCTTCTCTCTCTCACACTCTCGCACTCTCTCTCTCGCTCGCTCTGTGTGTGTGTGTTAAATTCCACGGCATCCCAACCCTTGGGCGCGCATTTATTGATTGCCTAAATCAAATTGTAACTTATAAAGGTCTATCTGAATTTCATAAGTGTTGCTCATCAACTGGGAATGAGTGTTTTTCCTAGAGATTGAATATGTGACAACGCGTTACTTGCATCGGTTACTTCTAGGCTCAGTGATCTCGGTGTGTCACACTCAAAATGTTTCGCACCAAGTGCGTCCAATTTGACTTTTGCGCTTGCGTTATCCTGGTGTCTCGTGTATCTTTTCGTAGTACAAATGAAGTGTTGAGTATAAAACCCAACATATTTTGTAAAATAAATGTTGTTGGTTTTTAATTACTTAAAGTCCTTCGTGGGAACACATTTTCATGCAATACTGATATTTACAATTACAACACACGTCGAAGAAATCACATTCATCCAGGGTGTGTATCAACAGCTCACTACCATAAATCCGTCGTATTTCAATAGGAATCATGGCCACACAGCCCCATAATAAAATTAACCTGCTAAACTAAAATGCCAATGGCATAACCTACAAAAAAACGAATTGATCTACTTCCTCAAAGACAAAGAAATCAAAATAGGAAACACACCTCAAATCCCACACTACATTCAATATCTCGGTTACAATGTAGTCCGAACAGACCGAATAAATGCTAATGGGGGAGGTGTCCTCATCCTTGTGGATAAATCAATGTCCTAAACCAAAGCAAACCTACCAAACAACCCTGGATTAGAAACAGTCGCTTTAAAAATACCTCTTAACAACACAGTATTTACCATTATAACAGCATCTTCTCATCGGTACACGTGTGGAATTTCTCCTTGGATATAATCACATTCTCCTAAACCAAAGCAAACCTACCACACAACCCTATGATTAGAAACAGTCGCTCTTTAAAATACCTCTAACAAAACATCACATATCTATCATGTCATAACAGCATCAAAAGTCTCCCAACAAAAATAATTTAAAACACGTAACGTATCCAGCCTATTTAATCCAAAATCACCCCTACTTTACTATTATGAGATACTTCAACTCCTAAAACACTCAACTTGGGATCAGTAATACAAACAGCCCAGGCAAACATGTTCCAAACAAATAATAACGAACTCATAAATTACCACAATCTAACTCCAACAAACCAACTCTACACTCATACGACTCAAATCAAACAAATCCCAGGACCCATTAGGACATGCAGTCGCCAACCATTCGACTTATCAATCTCTATTCCATCCTTACCTGAACACGAACTTGACTCTTGAATCACACTCCTGTAAAGAATATAGTACATCAACAACAATCGCCCCCCCCCACAACATATAAAAAACTAATAACACAACTGGAATTGAAATTTTATAAAAAAACATAATTATAGACCCCGACCAAACTTCAGGAATCTACAAAAACGTCTTTAAGATAATAGACAGTTCAAATAGCATATATGTAAACAATTAGTCAGTAACCAGGTTATCGTTCAGCATCAAAATAACATCAGCACATATTATATAAATCAAAGAACATCACACTTAAAATTGCCAGCATCCGCCATAATATATCCATCAAATTAAAAACCAGAACACAGAACAAGAAACTTCTGACGAATAAAATATAATCCCAATGCAAAAAATCCTTATAACTATCCTAACAATATAACCAAAACGACATTCAGAAAAACACATTACACTTCTTACCTACACACTCTGTCAATTAAATCCTAGCACAACCAAGACAAACTCACTTTTGAAGTTACTAGAATGACAATGTATTAAGAACGCAAAGCCCATTCACCTTCAGCATAAGCACGCCAATCTGGCGATACAAAATTCCCCCATCAGCAAGAGCCGAAAGCATTAGCTACTTCTTGACAGAGTACTTTTTATCCTTCATACACACTCCACCCACCACACGAACATATGAACAAATTGCAAAACTCGTCTCCCTCCGATAACATTATTAACTCTTCCACCAAAAAACAATATTCATGTTCACCAACGATATTAAGATATCTTATAATAAATTTCTCCCTCATAATATAAGCCTTTGACCACTCATATAATATTAAACAAACTAAAAATTAAAAAAAATACTATCATCCCAACAATAGTCACTTCAATAATATAATTTTATGAACTCACATCTGAAACTTGGTTACTATCCACATATCTTTGAAAAACTCGGAAAGTTATCTCGTGCTCCCTAGTAAATCAAATACTATCACAGTTATACAACAAGTTATCTTAGCCATATCAGTTGTAGCTCAACTCTCGTTCAAAAACTTCTTATGAAAAAAACTTAATATTTGAAAAGATGATACAATTATTAAACAAAATCACATAACAATACCAACCATCAGTTTGCTTTATTAATCACATTTCCACTTTACAACAACTATCTTAGACTAACTGAAATCATTTCATTCAGCATACCAAGAATAATAAGCACCATAGCCACCTTCCTGGACATTATCAAAGCTTTCACAGAGTTTGCGACAGTTAATATTAACTTTAACTCAATTGAAACAACCATTCTACTCTGTACTAATCATTTATAAAACACTTTTTAAAATGATAGAACATTCACCGAGTGACAAAGTTGAAAACACTTATTCAATGACACCCATAAAGTACTAAGCAGGATTTCCAAGCTCCACTTTCTCACAACGCTATCTACTCTAACTACTAGTATTATACTCGTCAATATTCAGCCCAAACCCATAGCACATAACTATTCAGAACGATACAGATCAAACACAATCAATCAAAATATTAGTGAAAAAATTACGTAAACATAATGCTTAAGACAAAATAGATACTGCTCAACAATAATGGAATAATTTAAACTGAACCCAACAATCAGTGCCAAATATATCCGCTATAAGCCACTTCTATCACTCCCTCCCCTTTATCAATACAACAACAATTCCATGGACTGCTCTCACTGTAAACAGTCGAATACCTTGAGCTAACAATCTAGATACAAAACTCGAACTGGAACTCCCATATTACATTCCACAGCAATCAAAACCCATACAAGCTCTAATAATACAAAAATAGCTCATAACAAGCTAAAATCTAATAATAAACCATATATAACGTCCTTATCAATAGACAATCGCATAGCACAATATATACATGCAAATAATACCTATATAGATTTAACTCAGTTTAGACTCCGCCTGTTATGCACAAACCGCATACAAGAATTATATAAAAAACATGCAATCACTAATTCCCTTTACAATCGCCATGTATCAACCTCCAACAGAATGATTTAATTACTCATCACACATACCATCTAAACTATTTTCAAATATCATATCTATAGCACACATAGCCTACCCAATCGCCTCTATCAGAAATACCTCCTAACACGAATAAAATAACCGTACCCATTTAAATGCCTCCTAACACATATTTTCCAAAACTTGTGAATAGTAGGTGCAGATGTAGCTTCCTTACCTTACTTAAGATAGTTGTTTGGATAGGTAATAAGAATTGGAAGTCAGATAAAACATATTGAAAAGTGATGGTAACTGAACTATCGTTACTTCTCGAATGATAAAAATATAAAAAAAGCTGACATCACAATCTAAAGTAGCCGATTTCAGCGTCATCTTCCTCGAGCCAGGCTACAAAATGTTTGATTAATATAGATCCCAAGCAATACCCAACAACAATGTTAATCATTGCGACAAAAGACATTCTGTGTTCATGATCGCGTAGTCGTTAAATTTTCATAAAAATAGATTTTTAGTGTGACCGATGAAACGCTGGCTCGCTACGCTCTGCCTCGATTTTAACTTTTTGGCATCGGCAGTAATCAGTCACTCACTTCTAGGTGTTATCAAGCTTTGTTTACGGAGAGTAAAAAGTAAACGCGCTGTAGACAGGTTAAGACGCAATCACTCTCGTATAACATGAAATAAATTAAAAGTATTTGACATAAAACCATAGTTTCATGAATTTATCGGGGATGAACGTCAATTGACAAGAAAAAAGTTACTTTACTATATCAGTATATCAAAAAGTTGCTGTTTTATTAACGCAATAACGATTAGCATTATTTGCGGTTGGTTGTCCTTGAAGTGACTTATAGAAGGCAGTGACGCATCATGAATGTGAATAGTTTAAACGGAGTTTTGAATTAGGGGAATCACAATACTAGATAATTTACGTGATATTTCATTTGTACACGTACGACCGACTCGTACGACGGGTTCGGTGGTGATGCGACGATGATCTCAGTGGGCGACGCGTAAGTGGAAGGCTTCCCGAAATCAGGCTGCTGGATGATTTGCAACACTCGCCGAATGTAAGTGGGATACTTGTTGTTAATGTTCGTTGTGGCAATTATTGTGCTACTGCTGCTGATTATGCTTGCTGGTTGGTACAGCAGATTGCATAAATAGATGTTCTGTGGTGTGGTTGGGGGGATTGATTATGGTGATGTGTAATGGTGGCGATGGATGGTGGTGGTGGTGTGGTCAGTAATGATTACCCGTGCTCATCTGCGAGTGTCCAATGGCAATGGTCGAATGAAAAACACCTGCTCCCTAGCTCTGTCATGCAGCCGAAAATGACAACCCTTGTTGGCGTTGGGGTTTTCGTCACACTTCCAACGCTGCATTTTGTCTTTCTGTGTCTTTTTCACGTGTGGTGGAACTCACGGACGATTACAAAGATGATTCAAAGAATCATGATTCGAAGTCAAAAAGAACTGCATCTTCTTTAAAAGGTAATTAGCTACATTGTGCATAGAATAAATTAATTTGCAACAGTTAATAGTAAGAATATGAAACTGTTCTTACTCGTCAGAATGTAAACAACTGAAAATGGAATGTATATTATACGGTATTTCAGATAAGAATTTAAACACATTTAATAAAATGTTAACATCTGAACACCAAGAATAGGCATTTAAAGTTAAATTCATCTTAACCCCTTAACAACTGATCGGTCATTTTCCAAGCAATGCTGTTTACTGACAATAGTATTCCTGTCGCAATAAGGTGACCTGGTGCGAAGGGGTTGATTGGTTTTCTATTATTAGCGGTTCCAGGCAGTTATAACTGCAAAGATCGTTAGTCTCTTAAGTTTCGTATATGTTTTATCACTAGAGGTGGGGGTGATCTTCCCCACTCCTGGCCAGATCCGGTGCCAATCTAATCGTCGGGAGTTTCAAAATCAGTAACTCCCACCAGCAATGCACAGCCGGACAAACTAAGCTTCCAACAGGTTTCCGACATGAGTGGTAGCGTAATGCATGTAGTGTACGTAAGGAAGGGGTAAGGTATAACCAAAAGGCCGAAAAGATCGCGCGCGCGGTCATAGCGTTAGACTACTGTCGCCAATTCCGCTGATCTGATCTGACCGAAGAGAGCCAGCAAAATACGATCAGCCGCTGCCAGAATTTCCTCTACACAGAAGATCGATATTTCAACCTAACTGAACGGCGAAGTGTCGAACAACCTCTCAGCCACCTCTGGGACTAACATAAGTGCTTCCGTCAGAGCATGCAGAAACATAGTGATGCCCGATCCATCCTTGCCGTTCTGCAGTTTGGCTAGTGC